>CAUYQU010028558.1:0-202118 GCA_963574635.1 Cheracebus regulus
CCAGGATGGTCTCGATCTCTTGACCTCGTGATCCACCTGCCTCTGCCTCCCAAAGTGCTGGAATTATAGGCGTGAGCCACCGCGCCCGGCCAACTCTTTTTCTTTACAGAATAAGCATCATAAACATTAGAGCTTCTAAGAACAGTTACAGGATTGCAGGTGGATCTAACTTTACTTAAGTATTCAGGTGACAACAGTATTTAATGCCCACATTTAAACTCTAATAAAAATACATATGCTTGGGAAAATTATGAACACATGTACTTGAGCCAATTTTATAAGATCCTATTGATTAATACCATAATATACTTCTTTAAGATTTTCTTAATAATCTTAAGTTCTTAATATTCAAAAAGTCTGTATCTGTAGGTAAACGATATTCTATTTCTGATAACCTCCTGGCAAGATCTGGATCAAGTTTCTAATTTTTAAAGGGTTGTGCCATTTGCAGTTCTAAGGCTGGACCTAATTTTCCCCAAACAGTGCTTCTTAAATTTTAATGTCCATATGAGTCACTGGGAGTTCTTATTCAAAAGGCAGATTTTGATTGTGTAGGTTTGGGGAGTAGATTCCAAATTTCTAACATACAGCTGATGCAGACATTGCAGACCACATTTTGAAAGACAAGCTCTAGGCAATTTCTTCTATTTTATGTTTGCCTACCCTGAGATCTATAGGACTTCTCAGCAGAACAGACTTTAAAAAACCATGATGGAACAAGGATTCTATGACTTTTGTTTCTGCTGATTTCACTTTTTAAATGAAATAATCATGAATACCTTAATACTGTTTATTTTTGAAATTCTTTTAAAAGGATATTACATGACTCGTTATATTATCAGTGAGAATAACAGAAATAAACACAAACAATACCACTATTGCTTTGTTAAATTCTGAAATTATTTTATACTAAAATCATGAAAATACCAGATTACAAGCCATGAGAATGGAAGAATGTATATATTTATTGTTTCAAAAGTCACAATGCTCACTTCAAGTTAAATGATTAATGCATGAAATGTACTATGCATACACACATTAACGAATATAGTCTTTCCTTCATACATATAAAGGTACCTTCCATAAGTAGTTTAATATGTAATTCTCTTTGAGCTTAATTGGTGATTGTGTGATATTTGATTATGTGATATTATGATCTATCTATGGACCCAGGCAGCACCACTCTAGGTACCCTGCCTTTTTTTTTTTCTTTTTTGAGATGGAGTCTCGCTCTTTCACCAGGCTGGTGTGCAATGGCGCAATCTTGCTCTCTACAACCTCCACCTCCCAGGTTCAAGCAATTCTCCTGCCTCAGCCTTCCGAGTAGCTGGGATTATAGGCACACAACGTCATGCCCAGCTAATTTTTGTATTTTCAGTAGAGATGGGGTTTCACCGTGTTGGCCGGGATGATCTCGATCTCCTGACCTTGTGATCCGCCTGCCTCGGCCTCCCAAAGTGGTAGGATTACAGGCGTGAGCCATGGCACCTGGCGGTACCCTGCTTTTAACGACTGCAACATGGTACAATAGTGTTTTATTCTCGCCTGCAAAGAGCTTTGGCTCCAATGTGGCACACTTATGGTGTAATATGTTTCACTGTATGATGTTCAGCTACATCTTTGCTGTTAATGAAAACATGGCTGTTCTCCCAAAGGGAAGTTTACATTTTCACCTTTCACATATTGTCAGAGAATGTAAACACAAAACCAGGGTGATTCCAAACAGAATGAAAAAGGTTTTCAAATGTTTTATACCACATGCTTTCTTGTGGGGACTTAGGAAAACTTGAGTTTGTATTGCCTTGTGCCCTTGAGGAAAGAAGGAACCCATTGTGCCTTTGCTTCTCCTTAGGTGGAGATGTGTTGTCTAGGATGAGTCAGCAACAGTTCTGACGTGGGCCTTGTGATGTGAGGGATGCATGTTGAACATTTATAAGATTCATGAAATAACTATGAAAGTTGTTTAACAGTTTATTTTGACAACATGCTCATATAGAAAGTAGCTGTTGTAAATATGTGCAAATGTTCAGTTGTTTTTAAATTGTGCTATGTTGCTCTTTACATCTTTGCAGTCCTGTGGAGGAATTTCTAAAAGTGAACACATCACTGTGTAAGGGTGTGGATAGTCTCTATATTCATCTTCGGGCCATGAACTTTCCTCTTACATGATTTTTCCAAATCACATTAATTTTTGTTGTGAGCCCCATTCCCTAGAGAAGGTGGAGGAACTGTTAGTGATCTCCCTCTCTCCAAGGTCCTACAGGAATTCTAGGCATTTATAATTGCCTATAAATTAGGAGTAGGGCTTGCATAATGTTTGCTGTTTGCCATCACTGGCATCAACCCTTCTGTTAAATGTTGTCTTCATGGATTCTGGCCATCCACTTTTTGGCAGGCACTGAAATGCCTTTCAGAGCAGTCTTCCCCAGTGATCACACAGCACACCAGGGAGATCTGACTGCTCTTCTCCGGGTGATGGTGTTTAGAGTTCAGACTCCATGGCCATCCTGTAGTCACCATGCCATGCACCATGCACGAGAAGCACAGGCTTCTTAAACTTGTAGAAACTAAAGAAAAACCAAATGCATAACATTTTCAGGAAGGGTTACCACCTTTCCTTCAGCCATCTTTGCAAAGCTGCAGCCTCAATCCCCTCACCTATGGGGCGACTGGCTTAATCCTTTTCAGAGGTCCCACCTCTCAATACAAAGTGTTAATCATTCTCCGGGAAAAAGGAGCTTAGAACTCAGTTTGCCTATTTGTAAATGTTGGGGTGAGAGGCAAGGTGTTGGGTATATAGGGAAACATTTTCTATTTAACCTTTTAAGAGTCTTCTTTAGCAGCAAGAGCATGTAGGAATCAATATGAAAATAAAGTATCTGGTGATTATCTGTTTGGTAATCTGTTTCATGGTGATCAGAAGCTCCAGGGAAAGAGAGGGCAGACTACTCACGAGCCCTGAGTCCTTGGGCAGATCACTTCTCCTGTCTCTTCCCCTCCTCCATCCTGGGAGATCTGTGAGCACTGAATGAGTTGACGCATGCAAAGTACTTACATGCGTAACACAGAGTAAGTGCTCAATAAATGTGACCTATTATTACAACAGTTATTTCAAAAACAAATATAAAAATACATCTATTTCTTCAACATCATCTTTGTATGAACCAAGAAGTTCTTTTGGGTAGTCTGTGCATTGGACTAATTTTCAATTTTTCACCTTAGAGACAAGACATTCCCATTATGAATTTCTGTGTTGAACAAATTATTGGACCTATCCTTCTCAGCTTGAGAGAACAAAATGGAGAATGATATCTCCATTGTTAAGACTTTTCTGAAAACACTTGGGTACATGTTACTCCTGTGCTCCCTTGGCAAAGAAGTCTAGACTTCTTTGTAACACTTGCCACATAGGAGTGTAATCATGCACTGTTAAGACTAAGGCCTGTGGCTTACTCCTCACCAAAAAAAAAAAAGAAAAAGGAAGCTTAATTCTGAGTCTGGCATAGTAGTAAGATCTCAGGGAATATTGGATGAATGAATAAAATATATGAAAGTATGTGATTATTACTTTATTTTTGATATTGCTTCCTTTTATGCTTCATAAAAAATTTTGTACTTCACTTTTTAAAGATTGTAAATGACTGTTATTTCTATCCACCACTAACTAGAATTTTTCTGAGGTTCAATGCACAGGAAATTTTACACCTTTGAGTTAATTTAATTAATCTTTTTTACATTAATTATGAATTTTCAAATCTCATATTTTATAAATGGCATTGCTGTAGATCTACACTTTGGCTAAAGTATAGACCAGCAACCCTAAAATATATCTCTTCTGATATAAATATTTTCTTAGTATCAGTCTTAAGGTTACGACCGAACATGAGTTTTTGTTTATTAATGGTTTTGGAATGTTTTAGAGTATCCACCCAAGA
Organism: Cheracebus regulus; assembly: GCA_963574635.1. NCBI lineage: Eukaryota > Metazoa > Chordata > Mammalia > Primates > Pitheciidae > Cheracebus > Cheracebus regulus. The sequence goes on from CAUYQU010028558.1 coordinate 3,936, forward strand.
TTTTAAAAATTCTAAGTATAATGAAATTATTTCCCAATGGTCTTTTCGTGGAAGATAATTTCAAGATGAGGAAAGTGATTCATAATGCATGTCTCTCTCACATCTCTTATCTTGTCTTTTCTGTGTGGTGGAGAAATATAATGTGTTAGTAAGGCACTACTGTTCCTTATCTGTTTAGAATGTCAGGTAGTTTACAAAGTTGTTAAGTGGTTTTATGAATACAGTTAATCCTTGTTTTCTATACTTTATTAGGTTTTTTTTTTGTATTTATGGGGTTTAGGTCTGATTAATACATTGAATAATATTCTACGATATTTCAATAACATCAGTTGATCAAAAATGATATGCCACTTCTGTAGAGAAAGTATGTGATTAAAATCTAATGGAATTAAATTTAAACAGAGGCTAAGTGATTCTTTAATTACCAGGGAAAAATATGTTCTTAAAGTTCTTATGTCTAAGACAATACCTCTGCTGCTCTAAAAATTTAAACATTTATGTGAAAATGCTTATCATATGTTATTTTAGTATGTCTTAATGTTATAAAATCTTCCTTAAAAATAAAAATTAGGTAATGTGGAGACTGAAAGGATGAATCAAACTTAGCTGAGCTGTGGTCTGAGGGTCTTTGTAAATTTTACTGGCTCTTTGGATGCACTTTTCCATCCTCACTCCTCACTTAATATATCTACATACTTTAATGAAATTTAGAAAAAATTTCAGGCAAAACTATTTTTGGTTGATGTATAAGAATGATCCAAGGACCAGACAGGGTGGCTCATGCCTGTAATCCCAGCCCTTTGGGAAGCTGAGTGGATCACCTGAGGTCAGGAGTTCAAGACCTGCCTGGCCAACCTGGTGAAACCCCATCTCTAGTAAAAATAGAAAAATTAGCTGGATGTGGTGGTGGATGCCTGTAATACCAGCTACTCGGGAGGCTGAGGCAGGAGAATCACTTGAACCTGGGAGACGGAGGTTGCAGTGTGCTGAGATCAATCACATCATTGCACTGCAGCCTGGGTGACGGAGCAAGACTTCATCTCAAAAAAAAAAAAAAAAAAGAATAATTTAATTTCCAGATGGAAAATGAAATGTCAACTTTGAGATTTTAACTTCAGAAATGAAATATTAAAGAATTACAACCCAGCGCTTATTCCAGCAAGACTTTACTAATGTCTACATCAGTAATTGCTGAGTATGTGCTGTGTAGTTAGTACTTATTTATTACCTTGAAAATTACAAGAAAAATAATCATAATATCTACTGTGGATAACTTTATGTAGTGTGTAATTTATAACAAAGAAGAAGCGTGGTTTAGTGGTTAAAGCAAGGACTCTGAAACTGGCTTGCTTGGGTTCGAATCTCCCTTCTACTACTTATTAACCATGTGAACTTGGACAAGTTACTTAACTATTTTATGTCTCAGTTTCTTCAACTGTTAAATGGGAGTAATAATTATACTATTATTTATGAAGATTAAAATTTTGGCATAGTACGCACAATATAAGTGTTTGTTAAATAAACAAAAATTCTTAGGACTTCACGTCATATATACTTTATTCATTTCAGTGAAACTGTGAGATATGTACTGTCTCTATTTTCATTTTACAGGTGAACAAGTTTAGTTAAGCATATAGTCCAGAATCACAGAGCTGTTATGTTTTGAGGCTGGAACTCAGACTTGCCTCACTTTGATGTTTACTTGTGCAGCAGCTTTGCCTGTGAGCAGTGTGTGGTGTAGGTGGGAAGATGAAATGGTCTTAAATAACCCTTTGGAAAAGTGTTGGCAATAAGAGAAGACTTTACAGCTTGAGTGTAGATTTAGATGGCTTTGTAACTTAGGTAGCCTTTTAATATATGGAATGGGTTGGGGGGCATCTCAGTTTTGAAAAGAAAATCATAAGAAAGATTTTTAAAGTGAGATTGACATAATCTGTCCAATATATACTATTTAGAGAACTTAGCTATGTTTTATGATTTATGCTAGTGAATAAATATCAGGAATTATATCTTGCTTTAGTGCAGTGGTTCTAAACTGGGAAACAGTTTTGCTCCCTGGTGCAAATTGGGCAGTATTCTGGAGACACTTTTGTCAAAGTTGGGTATTTCTATTGGTATCTAGCAGTTAGAAGCCAAGGACAGCACTGCAGAGCGAAGGGCTACTTGGCCTGAAATGTCAATAGTGTTAAGGTTAAGAATCTCTTTTTTTTTAATGAAAAAGAATTTTTCTTGCCTACTGTAAGTGGAATTCATATATAATTAAATCCTTATAGCCAAAATGAATAATATGAATAAATTGATATGTTTTATTATGGTACATAAGAATTTCTGGAAAATTACTCTTTCTATCCAATCTAGAAAGATGCCAAGAAACATCCGTACATTCTAAGAATTTAAAACATTCCAGGGATAGATACAGATTACAAAGATATTTTTGTTTCCCTCCAAGAAGGTATCATAGAGGTTTAAGTAAAATAACAGGGCCGGCAACAACGGCGCTTTCAGTTCTGTTTTAGATCTACATTTGGTCTTCTTTGTGTTGTTTTGGCATATGTTTTTCCCTGTTTTCCCATGAACATCAACATCTTTACAATAAATCATTTTTATTTTATGCCAACTGTCAGTTAGCTATTCATTAATGTACTAAATCAATTGCTAGTACAAAATGTACCAAGTCGATCATGAGTGGATGCTATTGCGTTATCTTCATGACATGCATTTGGCTGATGGCACTTTCTGATAGTGTCATGTTACACATTTTCAGCCTATGAGAAAAAAGGAAATGGAATGTAGAGCTTAAATTGGAGACTGCCTAATAAAGGGATTTCAACATAGTGTTAATAAAACTGCATTGTAATTTCAAATGAGGGAAAGGCATTCTGTATTTACTTCAGTTCCTAGACTGCTCAAGTTGTAAGAGCTTTACTCCTTTCTCCCCACGGAATTACTGCCCAAGTTTTGTTTACTAAACCACACTGGATTCTTCACTAACTTTTCCAGCTTCTGCACTTCCAGCAATTCCCAAGAATTGTCTTTCAGCGTCTATAGCCATAACGATTCTAATTGGGAGCTCTTTTTGGAGGGGGCAGGGGCTGCTACATGTAAACAAGTCCTGTGGCACTCTGCCTGTTCCTTGGAGTTATTATGAAGGGAGGTAAGCTGAGGTTCAGGTTTTTAAAAAAATATAAATTTAATAGTTAGAAATAAAGGTTAGTTACAAATACACTTGGAAGAAATGATTGACATTCATTTATATTAAGATCCGAATACATAGATTGGGGACAAACACGTTACCAAAGAGTAAAATGAAGCTTGAGTGGAGACTGGTGTGCCTATGATAAAGGTCACCTCTTACACAGTGTGGCTCAGGGTTAGGCTATCATCCATTCCTTTAGTAATGTTTATCATGTTCCTATGTATCGGACTTTATGTGAGACTCTTAGATACAGGAGTGAATAGGAAGGTTGTGGTCACTGCTATCATGGAGTTTATAGTTTCGTAGAGACAAAAAGAGGTAAAAGTTGTTAGTATTAGAATATCTGACTGAGCAAGAACTCTGGCTTCAGAAAGATTGGGTTAAAACCCTGTCTCTGAATGAACTTGTTCAACTCTCTAAGTGCCTCTGAGTCTCAATTTCTTCACCTCTAATGGAAATAATAATACCTAATCAGCAGGTTGTTTGCAGATGTATATAGATAAAGCCTCTGGGGAACTGGATTTAAAGTTGCCAGTTTCACCCGTAGGAAAACAAAACAGCTAGTTGACTAGGGAAGTGGGGACTAGATAAGGAAAGAATGGAGAGAACATCTCATCCCCATATTCCTTAACTGTTCAGTCTTTGGACCCTTATCTTGGATAGTCTTAGGACAAGAACAATTTGAATAAACTTTAGTTATCAGCTAAAACGTCAAAAGAACACATAACAACATGTACAAGTAAAAGTTGTTCTGCAATGTTCTGTTAGACAGAATGAATATTTCTGCCATCAGTATGACTGTGTGGAATGTTTGAAATGTGTAGATTCCAAAGATGCTTCTTTGCCATAGTGATGTTCCAATGTATGGCTGAGAAGGGTCACTGACTAGAAGGAAAACCTGGGGTTTGATGAGGGGTGGGGAGGGAGTCTTTTAAGTCTTTCTCACCATATTTAATCCTGACTTGGGAGGCACTGAAGGTCAAAAGTGTGTTTCAGAAGGACAGTTGTGGTTTCATTATAGAAGGCAGCTTGAAAATAAGCAACTAAGAGATTATGATAATAGTCTAGGTGAGAGGTGGTGGTTAGTTGAATTGGGGCAATTATTTTGAATGAAATGAAGGAGTCAGATGTTAACATCATTTTAGAAGTGAAAAGCTAAAGCTTAGGGACAGATTGCATATGTGAATTATGAGGAAAAGATAACTCTTATGTTTCTATCCAGACAGGTAGAAAAGATGACATCATTAAGGTAGGAAAGTGAGGAAAAATAACAAGTTTTGATTTTTAGTTTTTTTTGTTTCGTATTATTTTTTGTCTTGCATTAGGAAAAGAGTGATGAAAATAAATTTGCTTTGTAAATATTGAGTTTGAGGGATCTTTAAGGCTTTTAAGGTATTTTTGAGGCATTTGAGAGCAGATTTAAGATCTCAGAATAGAGGCAGGGCTCACAGATGTCGCTTAGGGAGACGCTGACATTTATGTGCAAGGCAGAACTAAAGGAGGATTAAAGAAAATCCAGAATTGATTCAGAGTAACTAAACAGGATTGAACTCTTTCAAAACATATTACTTAACAATAGATTATATATTAACATGGAATCAACAACCTCATATTTGTCATGTTTGTATTACTTCCCCCTCATAGCCTTGAGGAAATGAAGGAATGCACTGCAGCTGCCATTCAAACCTTGAAGAGATACTGGTAGTCTCATAAGGGGAAACAAACAAGGAGATCAGAAAGGCCAAATGAAGAGGGGTGGAATAAACACCCTTGACTCTAAGTTGGGAACCTTAGAGTGGTAGTGAGCAAGGGGTACACTAACCTTACAAAAAATGAAGTCAACTGATTGTTTTCAAGGAAATAGAGGATAACTGTCCTACTCTCTCTGCCTACCAGAGAATAAAGTGGGTCATCTCTGGGGTAGATTAGCCCTTCCATAATTTGTCATAAAAGTCTGGCATTCAGTCAGAGATTGACTGAATCATAAATATTCAGTGGCTTGCAGAATACGGACATATCAAAAATAAGATCAAGAAAAAAATAGATCCACAAATATTGGATATGGATCTCAAAATAACTAAGAGTAATATGTTGAAGAAAATAGATGCTAAGATGGAAGACTTTTGCTAGGAAATCAGATATATGGAAAATAAGTGGAAAATGTTAAACTGGGAAACACAACAAATTAAGAACTCAGTAGATGGTTTTATATAGTTTGAGAACAATTAAAGAGGGAATTACTGAACTGAAAAATAGGTCCATAGAAAATACCCAGATTGAAACATAAAAGACAAAATAAGGAAATAGAATATAGAATAAAAAGATAAGAAATATCTGGGGTATGATAAAAAGCACTGGGAAGAGAAAGAGAATAGGGCAAAAGTAATATTTGAAAATAGAATGGCTGAGTATTTTCTGTCCGGTAAAATATACTGTAAAACAAAAGACCAAGAGTGGATTTCTCAACAAAACGGACAGGAACCATAAGATATTAATTGACGTCTTTGAAGTGTGGAAATAAAGTAACTGCCAGTATAATCCTGAAGATATTGAACAAAGTTCCAGGATTTAGACTTACCTGATATTATAATTTATTATAAAAATATTATAATTAAGACAGTTTCGTATTGGCATGGTATAGATGCAAGCTTGAATGAATAGATTAATGGACTAATAGGCAAACGGAAGTCCAGAAACAGACTTACACTTATATGACCACTTGATTAATGCAAAGTTTATACTGCAATGCAAGGGTTAAAGGCAGCATTCCCAATAAATAATGCTGAGACTATTGTTTACACAGGGAAACAAATGACTCTTAACTCCTACCTCATACCTCAACCAGCTTAGTACATGGGTAGTGAAAATGTTGACGATCATAAAAGCTGCTCTAAGATCTCCATGTGTAATTAGCAATATTACAATGTCATAAATGTATCAAAGAAATGACCACATCTGATAATAGTATTCAGAGGCATCTCTTTGAACAAATTTTCATTTAAGTTTTGGTCTTACTGCTTCTAGTTTAGTCATTTCTGCTTTGGTGATAATTGAAGCATAACATTTGAACATCAGTCCTTCACCTTAAAGAGATTTGCCAGCAAACACACCCACATTTACTTTATTCTTTGATTTATTTTTATGTGCCATTTGAAAATGTATTTTATGTCTGGAGAGAAATAGAAGTAAACGACTGGATTGAGCTTAATCTAGTCTATTGGCAGAATGACTCCTTGACAGAAAACCAGTAACTTTGTTGCCTTCTTAGTGTCAAAATATTTCTGATTTTTCTGTGAGTGTTATTATACTACTGTTCTTCGGTTCCTTGTAATATTATGCCTTAAGCCCCTGTTCTTCACATGTGTGCGTAAGAATCACCTGGCCAAGCTGCCAAAATGCAGATTTCCAGGTCCATGCAGGAGACTCTGATTGAAGGTGTTGAGGTTCTGCAGGCACTGCAGATGAGTCTGTGAAGTATTTCAGTGGACTACATTTGGGGAAACACTGTTTGAAACTCACTGTCATTGTACCATAGCTATTCAGAATGGCAATATTTTGGTTACACATATTACACATTAGGAGGCCTTTTTTTTTGCTATTTATCACAAGAATTGTAACAAATTACTTGTAATCTTTATTTCAAGCAAGAGGTTTAAGTTGCTACTGATGAAAGGGAAATAAGCAAATGGAGAATATTTAAAATAGACTAGGAGTTTAGAAGCTGCCATGAGTTCATGAATCACATGATATATTACTTGGAGAGAGCTGAAATGACAGATGGGCCTGTTATGACTTCAGGCAGACGATCCTTAAACACCTGAAGTTTGGTAGTAAGTTTTACAACCCTGGAATTCTGAAGCTATTTCTGGTACGTGTAGTTTCATGTCAACTTTATGGGAAGATAAAAGATCTGCATCCCCCACCCCCAACATTTTTGTTTGTCAAGATTTAGATAAAAGGATGAGATGTTAAAAGGGGGTTTTGCCCACATACTAGATTTTTGCTTCACCACCTGCTTGGCTGAAAATAAGCAAGGTGAGGCTGAGTTAGTGACTCAGCACCCAATTGCCCTATAGGTGTTAATTCACAAAGTCATGAAATAAGTATACTGTACAGGAAAAAGCAAATTCTACATTTAACTTTTTCTTTAATTCATTTCTTGAAAGTTCTCCGAAGTATTTGGTTGTGTTTACTGTCAAAGTGGATTACTGCCTTCCTTTTCGAATCTTCTAACTCCATTTGCTACCATGCCAGCGATGGTTATAGATCATGCAAAGAAACTGAGCTATGTGATTACTGTAATCCAACTTTAAACTAGCCTCTTAACACTTCTTTTTATCCTGTCTACCACTGCTGTAGATGTTTCCTAGCTTACAATGGTGAGAGCTGACGCAGATTACCAAATCAAAGTCTGGAGCTGTCGTCGGTTTTCCACTGTCCAGCATCCTTTGACATCTTAACTCTGAAGTCTTTTGCTCAAGAAGCAAGAGGAGAAATTAGAAACACTGCCACCTTTGACATATATTTTAGAAAGCTGACTTACTTTAAAATTAAAATTAAATAATGAAAATCCAACGTGACAGCAATTAAACTGGATTCTGATTTTTTAAACAAAGTCTGTGGATCTCTTAACATATAAACATGGTGTAGGCATCTTGTTTTTATGGTATTTTATTTATCATTTTGTCAGAGTTAGAATTTGTTAAACGTATGACCCACTGAGAGTCTGATATGGCTGAGAAGTTGGGTGGACGATGGTTTGACTCATGCGGCTTCAGTTTGTCCCTTCCTTTGCCTGTCTGGTGCCATCCAAGGAGCTTCACTTGCAGCTTGCTCTTTCTTATTTGGGCCAAGAAGACCTCACCCACCTCTTCCTCAAAGATTCAAGTAAAGATCAAATCTGAAAAGGCAACTTCCCCACCTACGATTTGACCTTATTTGTGTGTAATAATCTGGGTGACTGAGTTACTAGTCACAGGGGTAGTGTATCTGGTTATCTTTGGTTTACCTTGCCTCTAAAATTAGGCTATTAGCATTTGACTCACTTCCATAATCTGAATTTTCAGTTTAGAGTATGGCTCCCTACCAAAGCTAAACTGCTTGAGGATAAGCAATTCCTGGCATCTGGTTCCCGGCACTCACATATTTGTTGAATGAATGAATGATGTTTACCATCTGCATGCCTCCCCTGCCCACACACTTCTTGTATTCTACGTTGGTTTTTGCTTGGCTCTTTTTTTTCCTCTACTATTTCTTGGGAAATTGCTTAAAAAAAAAAAAAGAACATTGGCCTTATTGGAAAAAAAAAAAAAAAACAGGCCCTGTGAGATGATCTAGGGCCATGCTTTTTAACACATAATTTGTAGCATTAATTGAATACTCTCCTTAAAATTACATATTTTTCTTTATGCTTTTCTACCACCTGCTATTCTAAATATGGAGTTTTACTTCTGGTTTGCAACCCTGAGCACTGGTGATATGGCAGAAACTTGGTCAAGGAAAAGAAGCCATCACCTCCTGGTTGAGAGTGTGATAAAGGCACCCTATGACATGTTCTCTTCTTCTCTGGCCCATTTCGCCTTATCCTTCCCACTCACACTTTTTGTTTTCTAGTTTGTATTCCATGGTCCTGTTGAGAGATAAAAGCACTGAGTTAGAAATGACAATGACTGGCTATTCCCTTTTCTCTAAAATAGGATATCAAAAGTGTGACCAGAAGATGATCTGCATCAGTGTCAGCTAGACTACTTGTTAAAAATTGCAAGCCCTTAGTTCTGCTACAGCTATGCTAATAATGGGTCTTGGGGAGGGTCAGGGGTGTGTGTTTTTTGAGACAGAGTCTCACTCTGTCACCAGGAGCCAGGCTGGAGTGCAGTGGCGTGACCTTGGCTCACTGAAACCTCCGCCTCCCGGGTTCAAGCAGTTCTCCTGCCACAGCCTCCCGAGCAGCTGGGACTACAGGCGCGTGCCACCATGCCCAGCTAATTTTTTTGTATTTTTAGTAGAGACTGGGTTTCACCATGTTGGTCAGGATGGTCTCAATCTCTTGACCTCGTGATCCGCCCGCCTCGGCCTCCCAAAGTGCTGGGATTACAGGCTTGAGCCACCAGGCCTGGCCGGGTGTGTGTTTTTTCAGTGACCCTGAGCATTTGTGTTGCCCTCTCACTTTTGTCCCACTGCTCTTGACCAATGATGTATAAGGTCCAAGCCAGAAAATTAAAGGCAGTCTCAATGCTGATACTTCATTCGTAGATCCTCCCATTTTTCAATAACAACCACCAAACACACACATGCATCTAAAGAAGCTGAAGACCACATAAAGAACCAGGAGCAATACTAAACAATTAAGTGAAGGGCATTGAATAAGTTTTTCGATGACCATAGCTATTGTTGATGACAACATCTATTTTAAAAAATCTTTTGGGCTGGATGCGGTGGCTTACGCCTGTAATCCTAGTACTTTGGGAGGCTGAGGCGGGCAGATCACGAGGTCAGGAGATTGAGACCATCCCGGTCAACATGGTGAAACCCTGTCTCTACTAAAAATATAAAAATTAGCTGGGCATGGTGGCACACACCTGTAGTCCCAGCTACTCAGGAGGCTGAGGCAGGAGAATTGCGTGAACCCAGGAGGTGGAGGTTGTGGGGAGGCGAGATTGCGCCATTGCACTCCAGCCTGGGCAAAAAGAGCGAAACTCCGTCTCAAAAAAAAAAAAAAAACTTTTTTGGAAACCTAATCAATAGGTCAGAAACTATTATTTTTGCTTTGCCTTTATTTTGGATCTTTTTGTTTGGACCTCTGTACTTCTCTCCCCCAACCCCTCACTCTTGTGCTTATCCTCTCTTTCTCTCCCTCTAATTCCAGTTCATCTTTTCATAAAACCCGTGTCTTATAATCTAATTTTTGTTACTGAGGAACATTATATAATAAGAGAATGATTGTTGTGGTCAAATGACCCAGGTTCAAGACCTTGACTTGATATTTATTAGCTGTATGATATTGGACAGATTGCTTAACATCTCTCAGTTCTTATTGCCTCAACACTAAAATAAAGTACTTATGTCATAGTGCTATTGTGAGATTTAAATGAGACTAATGTGTGTAAAGTGCTTAATACAGATCCCTGTCGTCATTACTTAGCTATTTGTTGTTTTTATTATTAATTATAATGGCCACATGGAGAAGCACCTGTTAAGCAGCAAAGTCAAGTCCTTAGGTTAGGGGACCTTAAATATTGTGATAGTTGCTTTCTGTTGTTAGCTTCTGAAGATGTACAGCTGAGGAAAACAAGATCTTTGCCCTCAAGTTGTTTATAGTCTTGTAGGAAAAGACAGTTAGATGTACAATTTCATCCATAAAATATAGTGTGTCCAGTGCTGTAAGACAGTGAAGGATTCTGTGGAATCTTGAAAAAGGAGTGATCAATATTTGCACTGTTTGGGTCACTCACTTTGTGGCTATGTGTATACGTAATGAGAGGAAATTAAAATATTTTCTTTATTTGCAATTGTTTTATTCTATTTCAATGGGCACACATATCATACTCTGATTGAAGTGGGTCTTTATGTGAACTGGATGTGATGGCTCATGCCTGTAATCCCAGCACTTTGGGAGTCTGAGGTGGGTGAATCCCAAGGTCAAGGTATCAAGACCATCCTGGCCAGTATGGTGAAACGCTGTCTCTACTAAAAATACAAAAATGAGCTGGGTTTGCTGATGCGTGACTATAATCCCAACTACTCAGGAGGCTGAGGCACGAGAATTGCTTGAACCCAGTAGGTGGAGGTTGCAGTGAGCCAAGATCACACCACTGCACTCCAGCCTGGCAACAGAGTGAAATTCCATCTCAACAAAAGGAAAGGAAAGGAGAGGGGAGGGGAGGAGAGAGGAGGGGAGGGGAAACTGTTACTTCCTAGCCTAAGGGCACCTCATTTCCATCTGAATAGTGCCATAATATATACATGTTGATTTTTAATGTAAGTGCCACCCCTTAAAGTTGTTCAGTGCACAACCTGTACAGCCATACAAGGCAACTCTGTAACAATAAATGATATTCTTCTCACAATGACTTTCATTATTTTATCTGATAACCAGGATGATTTTTCTAACATTGACAATATAATCTTTTTTTAAAAAAGTATTTTTTGACTTTTTTCTTTTTTACTTTTTAGTGGTCACGGATACATAGTAGGTGTGTATATGTATGGGGTACATGAAGTTTTGATATAGGTATACAGTGTAAAATAATCACATCACAGAGAATGCAGTATTCATCCTGTGAAGCATTTATCCTTTGTGGTACAAGTCATCCAATTATACTCTTTTAGTTACTTTAAAATGAAGAGTTGTGTTATTATTGACTATAGTCACCTGTTGTGCTATCAAATAGCAAGTCTTACTCATTTTTCTATGTTTTTTTTGTATCCATTAACTATCCCCACCTCCCCTCTAACCCCCCACTCCCCTTCCCAGCCTCTCGTAATCGTCCTTCTGCCCTTTCCATTGAGTTCAATTGTTTTGATTCTTTGATCCCACAAATAAGTGAGAACATGTGTTTCTGTGCCTGGCTTATTTCACTTAAGATAATGACTTCCAGTTCTATCCATGCAAATGATGAGATCTCATTCTTCTTTATGGCTGAGTAACACTCCACTGTGCATCTGTAACACATTTTCTTTATCCATTCATCTGTTGATGGACACTTAGGTTGCTTCTAAATGTTAGCTATTGTAAATAGTGCTTCAGTAAACACAAGAGTGCAGATCTCTTCAATATACTGATTTCTTTCTTTTGAGTATATATTCAGCAGTGGGATTCTTGATCATATGGTAGCTCTACTTTTAGGGTTTTGAGAACCCTCCAAACTATTCTCCATCATGGTTGTACTAATTTACATACCCACCCTTTTCTCTACATCCTCGCCAGCATTTGCTATTGCCTGGATGTAAGCCATTTTAACTGGGTGAGATGAGATCTCATTGTAATTTTGATTTGCACTTCTCTGATGATCGACGATGTTGAGCACTTTTCTTATGCTTGTTTGCTATTTGTATGTCTTCTTTTGAGAAATATCTATTCAAATCTTTCACTCATTTTTTTGGTTAGATTATTAGACATTTTTCTACAGAGTTTTTTGAGCTCCTTCTATATTCTGGTCAGAATCTCTTGTCAGATGGGTAGTTTGCATATTTTCTTCCATTCTGTGGGTTGCCTATTCACTTTGTTGATGTTTTCTCTGCTGTGTAAAAGGCTTTTTAACTTGATGTGATCCCATTTGTCCATTTTTGCTTTGGTTGCCTGTGCCTGTGTGGTATTACTCAAGAAATTTTTGCCCAGAATATTGTCCTGGAGATTTTCTCCAGTGTTTTCTTGTAGTTTTATAGTTTGAAGTCATAGATTTAAATTGTAATCCATTTTGATTTGATCGTTGTATATGGCGAGAGATAGGATCTGGTTCCATTCTCTGCACGTGGAGATCCAGGTTTCCCGTCACTGTTTATTGAAGAGACTGCTTTTTGCATGGTCTATGTTTATTGTCAAAAATGAGCTCACTGTAGGTCTGTGCACTTGTTTCTGGGTTAAACCTGTGATCTTGTCCCTGTGAAGGTCATGCTGGCATTAGCTAGGTGAGATCACTATCATCCCATAGTAGCTTGACTGAAATGTTGACTGTTGTGAACCTGTCCTCTAGATGGATGGAGGAATTCTGAATAAAGCACTTAATAAACGACTCCCTCTCATGGGACTATTATGAAGGACAGGGACATATCTAAAAAGTATCTGGCCTATAATGTTTTTCTACTATGTGTATATTGTCTTGTCTCAGATGTTTAAATATGTCACTACAGATTCATTGAATAAAACCTGACATTTATTAATAAAAAATATTAGGAACGATAAATCACATTTCTACCTCCTTCTTGTTTGTGTTTCTGTAGTTGATACTCCAGATCCCTATGTGGAACTTTTTATCTCTACAACCCCTGACAGCAGGAAGAGAACAAGACACTTCAATAATGACATAAACCCTGTGTGGAATGAGACCTTTGAATTTATTTTGGATCCTAATCAGGAAAATGTTTTGGAGGTAAGTGAACCATTTGGACACTGTTAGATGGTTGTCATTCATGTTGAGAGATACACTTGAGTTTGTTCTTTTACTGCCTTCTTGTTCCTGTTAGCTATAGTTGGAGTTAGTCTGGGCAGCTTGGTAGACTAGAATCTAAATCGTGTCTGTCAAGTAATATGAGTATCTATCAGGACATACAGGAGTTAGGCAGGATTGGAAAGACTTCTCCTCATGTCCTTTGGAGAAAACATATTTTATGCTGTAAAGAGGAGAATCCCTGTATAACAGAATACAAGTATTTTAAATTGCCTTCTAAAAAAGTGAAGATTATTTTTTCCAAAATATTTGTATTGATTTTCTACATTAATATCTTTCTCATATTCCAAAGTAGAGAAGATATAAAGTTTCATTTTTGAAAACATGATAATTGAATAAATCAATCAGGAAAATGTGAAAACGTATTATAGCAAACATAGTACTCAGAAGGTTAACATTGGCTGGGCACTGTGGCTCACACCATAGCACTTTCAGAGCACCTAGGCAGGCGGATCACTTGAGGTCAGGAGCTCTAAACCAGCCTGGCCAACGTGGTAAGACCCTTTCTCTATTAAAAATACAAAAATTTGCTGGACATCGTAGTGCTTGCCCATAATCCCAGCTACTCAGGAAGCTGAGGCAGGAGATTTGCTTGAATCTGGGAGGTGGAAGTTGCAGTGAGCTGAGATCCCACCACTGCACTCCAGCCTAGTGAATGAGATTGAGTGAGACCCTGTCTCAAAAAAAAAAAGGAAAAAATAAAAGTATTATTACCAATTGAATATTGAGATTTCAAATGACTCTTAAATCATTTGAGAGCTTCATTATTTAAAATGTGGTGGAAATTATAGATGTAATTTCCAAAGATCCATGGGAAATTTTATTTTTGTGCTCAACATTTTACTCTATAGATTACGTTAATGGATGCCAATTATGTCATGGATGAAACTCTAGGGACAGCAACATTTCCTGTATCTTCTATGAAGGTGGGAGAGAAGAAAGAAGTTCCTTTTATTTTCAACCAAGTAAGTAACACTGCAGAATTATTTTCCAGCCTTATGTTAGATAAAATGTATTGATTCTGGAACACTGGGTTTAACATTTGGAAAACTGTATTTGTTTATAGAATGTTTGCTTTTTAAGAGAAAATTTTGTTTTTATTTCTTGTCCTAGTTTTTAAAATAATTCTGGTATCTATAAACTTTGGTTTAGGTATTATACCAAACAGTACTAAGACTTTAATCTCTTTTGTTGCTCCAAATGATGACACTGGGTTTCAGCAATGCCTTTGGACTCCATTGGCAGATTTCATGCAAAAAAATTGGGAGGATAAAGAGAGATGAAAAACCTAAGAGGGATAGAAGAGAGTGCGATAACAAGTAAACAGACTCAGTGAAAAATGTTAGGAAATTCAAACTATTCCAAAATCACATGTTTAGTAATAAATCTCTCTGGAGGAATATTTCTGTCTCAGAGAATCCTCAAGTAAGTAGGGACAGAGCAGTGAAAGACCAGAAGGAATAATCGGAGGTTATTGTTATCGTTCACTTTCTAGGTTTGCTGCATTTCTGAAATTTTGCTAGTTTATTTTGGAATAATGAAACCTTAGGTAAAATTTTGTGTACAGAATAAACTCATTGGATTTTGAATTCTATAAGAAACTGATTTAGTAGTTTATAGTAAGAAAGTAATTAAATGGTATGCCTGTATGTGTAAGGCTGGTTAACATACTAATTTCTTGTTATTGGGAGAGACAATGTGTTTTTGCCAAGTCCTCTTGTAGACTAAAATCCTCTAGGTCAGGAAACTTGAAATACTAATTAAACATGCCTACAGAATTAATTACATAGATGACATTTATGGAATGAATGTATACCTATTTAGAAACCAACTTAGCCCAAACGAGTTTCTTAACAGTGCATATAATGAGAATAGCCCAGGAACCTTGAGGATACTCTGGTCCATGCACTCCTTGATGCTTTCACCTGCTGCAGAGAGCATTTCTTCTGTGTTATGCCAAGAGATGCACTGCCCACAGTTCTGTCAACCCCTTTTAAAGCTATTTCATTCATTCCTTTTACAAACATTTTTTGAAGATCTGCTGTGTGCCAGTCATTGTGTTTTGTGCAAGGAATATAAAGAATAAGGTACAGGAGGTTCTTCCCTCAATTACCTTCCTGTGAGATGCAAGTGAGTAAGGGTTGAAATGAGAAGTGGAAGTAGGGAGATGCATACATGTGATAAAAAGAAATCCCCAGACAATGAGATAAGTACCAATGAGACATGTATAGTGTGCTATGGGAAGGCAGAATAAGGAACGATTGTGTTGTGAGAAGAGGTCAGCGATGGCTCCATAGCAGTACCTGATTTTGAACAAGTTGAACAGTGAACTGTGGTTAACACCTTGGCATGGAAAGACAGGCTGTTTGGTGTTTAAATTCCAGCTCTGTCCCTTGCCATCTGTTTTATTCTGGGAAAATAACCCTTGACTCTTCTGCACCTCAGTTTATTCATCTGTAAAATGGAGACAATATCTTCTAAGGGAATCATTATGATTAAACAAGTCAATTTTATTTATGTATATATAATATTTGACAACATATAATATACCGTATATTATATAAAAATATATTTAATTATAATTAGATATATTTTATGGTTCAATATATACATTATATATTAATTAGCTTAATATCAAGCATATAATTCAATAAGTGATTGAAAGTGATTAAAATATGTTAATACTATATTAAAATAAGTGATTAAAATGTATCCATACTTTAAACACATAGATGTATGCATGTATACATACAGGGCTTAGAACAGTTTCTGGCACATATTAGGCAGTACATAAATGTTACTTGTCATTGTTGCTGTTATTACACCTTAAGAAAACAGCAGGATATCATCAGTAAAGAAGTTATGAGCATTCTGGGCAGAGTGTATTGCAAAAGGCCAGAGTCTTGAAAGGAGAAAGCAAGCTGGGGCACAGCAAGGTAAATGGCTTGGCAGGTCCATGTGGCTGAATCACAGGGAAGAGAGTGTAGAGGGGGTCAAGGGCCACACGCTGCAGGCCTTACCTATTGCATGTTGCTAGCATCGGCTCTCAGTAAATGTCTGTTGAGGACTTTGGAAGCATGGATCGGACTTTCCAAAGTAATTTTTTTTTTTTTACTTTGTTCACTTTAATCCATGATACAAGGACTGCTTATAAGAGAAGATGTTGTGGACAACATTCATTTCCTCTCCTCTGTCATTTCCTATGGCTAGATGTATAATCCCCAGGGCTCCAGAGAGGCTTTCCACATTCCTGAATTTAAAGAAGTTTATGTAACTATTTTTTTTAGTGTGCCTGAGAAAATAGTTGTTCAAGCAGGCTTTTCTTCATTACTCTGTTTTCAGCCTTCTCTGTATTTTTATCTGAATGATGATCTTTTGAGCTGTAAGGGTAGCTGGGATAGAAGGAAGCATGATGGCTGAGGGCACAGTCCCTGCTTGTTCCTCAGATCACATGGGAGTGCCCTGTGCAAACTACCCAGCTATCCAGCCTCTGTCCTCAGCTCAGAATCCCAGTCTTCCTGATGATCTTTCTACAATGTTTACAGAGGTTGTAAGAGAGAGGAGGCGGTGAGGGAGCAATGGGAGAGAAGAGATGTAAGCCTTGAAGATGGTTATGGCAATCTGGTAGAGGAAAAAGAGCACTTAGATTTGGCGAAGAGTGAACAAATTCTTCAAGGCAAAATAGTATTAGCGAAAACTCTTGCATAGTTTTATCATCCAAAAGTTAATACTGAGTCAACATGGAGTGATTTCTGTGTCCAGGAGACAGCTGGAGAAATGACAGGAGCTTCCAAGGGAGGTGGGCAGATTCCCAGGGCCCTGCTTTACTCACTTGGGGTCGAAACTGGGAATTGGGAGAATGAATCCTCATTTTGTCTCTGTCATTCATATCGCTCCAGAATGTTTGAATTGTTATTCTTTCTTTCTGAGTCTTATTTTCTTCATCTGTAAAATGAAGATTTAGACTGAATTTTGTCTAAGATCTTTTCTAATTTGTAAAATTTTATGATCTAGAAAGAATACCTTCTCTTCTTTTAAAAACATCTTATTTTTATTTATATATTTTTTGAGACAGAATCTTGATCTGTTGCCCAGGCTGGAGTACAGTGGCACAATCTCGGCTCACTGCAACTTTTGCCTCTCGGGTTCAAGCCCATTCCCATGCCTCAACCTCCCAAGTAGCTGAGATTATAGACATGTACCACCATGCCTGGATAATTTTTGTATTTTTAGTAGAGACAGGGTTTCACCATGCTGTCCAGGCTGGTCTCAAACTTTGGGAGGCCTCGGCCTCAGGATTATGGCGGTAGTCACCACACCCAGCCTGTTTTATTTTTTATGTTAGGTTCAGGAGGTACATGTACAGGTTTGTTATATGAGTATGTTGCATGATACTGAGGTTTGAGCTTCTAATGATCCTGTCGCCCAAGTAGTGAACATATTATCCAATAGGTAGTTTTTCAACCCTGCTCCTCTCCTCTCCCCACTTTTGGGGTCTCCAGTGTCTATTTTTCCCATCTTTATGTTCCTGTGTACCCAGTGTTTAGCTCACACTTATAAACTTATATGTAGAATACTTTATTTTCATTTGACCTTCTTCACCCAAAAGCTTTCAGTTCTTCTCATTTTACAGCTATGGAAGCTAAATGATAAAACTGCAAGAATAAAAATCTATCATTGATATAGTATTATATAATTTAAAAATACTGACTTGTCAATATATTGTGTTATTTATTAATATGAGAAGAATGTAAGCCTTTATTGTGCTCCTAAAATGTTGCTAAACATTAAAAAAAACCTGAACAAAAGTACGGTTTTCAAGGAACTAAGAATTTGTTTGGAAAATATACTTTCATGTGTAAACTGACAGGTAATAATAAGTAGTATCATGAGGCACCTAGTCATTGATTTACTTACTTAAGAAGCTATTTATTAAACAACTGTTATATTCCAAGTGGTATTCTAGGTGATAGACAGTATCCTGGGAACTCTCCAGGGAGCTTGCATTCTAATAGGGAAAGTAAACGGGCAATGTTGAGCAGAAGAATGATCAACACACCATCAGCTAGTGAGAAATGCTATGAGGAAAATAAAGGTATGCAATAGAAAACAGTTGGTGGGCAACAAAAGTTTGTATAGTCAGAGAAGACTTCTCTAAAGCATTATTATTCTTTAAATTTTATTATAAAAATGTTCAACATATAAAAAGTTGAAACATTTATACACTGAACATCATATAACTGCCACCTAGACTCTATAATTAGCATTTTACCAAAAATGTTACTTTTCTGATGCATTTAAAAGTGGGTGGCTGACAACAGTATACTTTACCCCTGCAAACTTCAACATATCATGAGCTAGAGTTTGATATTTATGTATAATAAATGGACAGTGCAGGTAATGTGTGCAGTGAGCTAAGGAGAAATTATTGATTCATTAATTCATTCATTTTACAAATAGCAATTGAGCCCTCACTAGGTGGTAGACACTCTTTAGCACTGCCTATTTCAGCAGGGAACAAAATGAACAAGAATCCCTACCCTCATGGAACTTACTTTCTATGTAGCAAGACAGGTGAAAAGCAAGGTAAGTAAGTAAAAGTTACTCCTGCTAGAGGATGATAAGGACAAGTGCTAACTAAACTAGGGACAGAGTATACGTGTGTGGGGTCACAAAGGCAGTTTCAAAAATGTGGCTAAGGAAGGCATCTCTGAGGATATCTGAGGACAGAAGGCACCCCAAGTAGAAAGGCTTTGAAGCAGTTCGCCTGGCAAGATGAGTAACAGCAAGTAGGAGAGTGTGGCTGGAGCCCAAAGAAAGACTAGTGGGGAGACTGGGAGCAGATAAGGTCAGAGAGGGGAAAGTGATTTTACTAGTGTCTCATTCAGTTTCTAAACATGCAGAATTTATCAGATGTGAGTTTGCATGTATTGATAGGGTTGTAATTTCTGCTTTGCACTTGGATCGCCTCCTTGTCAGATCCACATCTTGCTCCTTCTTTACAGGATCGAGATACAATGTACAGAAACATGATTCCAAGTAAAAATGACCCTTTAAAAAATGACTTTATTTATTATCCTGCACAGGTCAAGTAAATATGGATAAGGCCGAAAATATTATGTAATTCTCTTGAAACATGTGAATAATGATTGAATTAATATGATGATTAGTTGCTGTTCGTTTCTACCTAGAAAAAAAGAGAGTAAATTAGCTCTAGGGATCAGAATTCAAAATCATGTTTTATTGAAAGTAAATGATGTAAATATTAGAATATATTAAGAGAAATCATAGCATATTTGAAGAACTCTTTACTAATAGGATAGATTTTCGAGTTTGAAATTGATTTGCCCTGTGCATCTTTTTTTGTGATAATCATTTTAAAGCAGCAGTCCTGAACCGCTGGTTCCAGTCTACAGCAAGTTAGGACCTAGGCTACACAGCAGGAGGTGAGGGGTGGGTGAAGGAGCAAAGCTTCATCTGTATTTACAGTCGCTCCTCATCACTTGCATGGCTGCTCCGCCTCCTAGATCAGCAGTGGCATTAGATTCTCACAGGAGCATGCACCCTATTTGAACTGCAGGTGTGAAGGATCTAGGTTGCATGCTCCTTATGAGAATCTAATGCCAGATGGAAGGTCTAGTTGCAGGAAAACAAGCTCAGGGCTTCCACTGATTCTACATTATGGTGAGTTGTATGATTATTTCTTTATATATTACAATATAATAATAATATAAAGTGCACAGTAAATGTAATGCGCTTGAATCACAAAACCACTCCCCACCCCACCCCGCCACCCTGGTCCATGTCAAAATTGTCTTCCACAAAACCAGTCCCCGATGCCAAAAGGGTTGGGGACTGCTATTTTAAAGGGCTTCCTTATTGTCAGGCACTATGCTTGTTTCTTTAAGCTTTGTATTTAAAAATGACCCTGGAAAGTTTTCAAGATGATTAGTGGACTGGATCCTTTAAAAATTATTTTAAAGGCTGAAGTGGCTTTTAGTTTTTATAGTTTGTCCCCTCCAGTTCTCCCCAGTCTCCTCTAACTGAAAATCTCCCACTGAAAACATCTAAAATTGCTTTCCACTGGGGAATTCCAAGATGACTTGGCTGCTTTTCACAAGAATACATAAGGGACACAGCCTACTTCTTCCTTAAAAAAAGTGGAGATCTAATTACTTCTAATCTAGGTATTAGGGTGTTCAGAGAGCCTGGGAGAGGTAGTCACTCTTCTTTCTAATTGCCCTGATAATACAAGCAGGGTGGAAGCCTGTAATGCAGAGATGCTTTATGCAGTGTGGGAAGTTTACAGTAATTGTTTAATGCCTCACAGGAAGTACAAGTTTTTATCTGAATGACATGTTCTAGGTAAAAGGTGTAGAGAGATTGTTAATGTCTAGCTTATCATGCATAGCATGTCTGAACATACCAAAGGAGAGGGTTTTAAATTTCCTCCTGGTTGTGGGTGACCCACTTGGGCAATGGGGAAGTGAGGATCCTAATCCATGTGACAAGAACCTTGCAGCACAGCCTGTAACATTCAAAATGGAAACATCCTATGCCTTCTCTTCTGTTATCCTGCCTTTGTTTAGAGTCTTGTCAGTCCATCCAGGATCATGAATGTCTTAGCCAAGAGATGTTGGTAGATACAGAAAGCGCGTGCTGATGGGAAAGACAAATGAATGTAGCATGTTTGATTTTCCTTTTATTCGTGGAGCTGTCAGAACAAACAGGCATTGGATATATTCAAGCACTGGAGATATATATATACATATATATATATATATAATTTTTTTGTTTGTTTATTTTTGAGACAGTTTTTGCTCTTGTGGCCAAGGCTGGAGTACAGTGGCGTTTTCCTGGCTCACTGCAACCTCCACCTCCCTGGTTCAAGTGATTCTCCTGCCTCAGTCTCCCAAGTAGCTGGGATTACAGGTGCACGCCACCATGCCTGGCTAATTTTTGTATTTTTAGTAGAGACGGGATTTCACCATGGTGGTCAGGCTGGTCTTGAACTCCTGACCTCAGGTGATCCACCTGCCTTGGCCTCCTGAAGTGCTGGGACTATAGGTGTCAGCCACTGCACCTGGCCAAGCATTGGTTATGTAATTTACAAATTGCTTAGAGACCTGCCAGCTGGGAAGCCACTGTCTTCTTGAACACTTTCTGTCATGAGGTGGCACAATGAAAGGGCCTTGAATCTTTCCATTTATTTGAAAACTCTACATAGAGAGAGTAGTAATATTGTTCATGTTATTTCCATCCAATCATGATGGCTTTACCCTCTGGAGATAAAAATATTAAATCTAGTATCATTTTAAGGGCAGTTTTTATGTATTTCTTGGAAAAAGAAAAACAGACCATGCTTTACCTATATCTTGTTTTCTTCTAAATGTCCAAAGTAACCTTATTCAATATAAAATGTTTTCCAAGCCCTCTTTGCTATACTCCAATTAAAATTTTGAAGTGGGAAATAGATTTAATGTTTCAGGATATGAGCTGAGCAGTGCTTCCATTGATAGAATTGACAGCAACTGCCATCCCTGTTTGGTAGCCAACCACCCTTTGACATTACATTCATCTGGGCATGCATTACTTCATTTGTCCTGAGATTCTCAATTACTTTATTAACTTTAAATATATGTATGTGCTTCTCTGATGAATGAAGATTCATAGAATTCTATATATACGAACTGCTGTCTGGGGTCAAACCATCCCATGATTTGCCTCGAATAATAATCAGCTATTTGACAAGAAAAGGTTGCCCAATGTGCTCCTTCTGACAAACACACACGAACAGTAATTTGACAAATATGTATTATCTGTTGTGTGCCAAATACTATACGATCAACTAGTAATAGGAACCTATATAAGACAGAGCTTACAGTTTAATGAGAGAGGCAAATTTTTGTAGGGATGATTTCAATACCATTTGCTTACTCATAAAATTCAGCACTGAGAATCAATCATCTATGCACTTATTTTAACCTTCTGGAAACCTGCTTCTAGTTTGTTTTTTTCCATTCCTTGAAACTCAAGAGGGTAAATCTAATAACCTATAGCATTTTATGTTGATTCTAAAAATTTCCTCTTCACATTTCAAGAAGTATATCCTAGTTCTGTTCTACTTGAAGTTATTGAACAAGTTAGCTCTATCTATGTTCTTCTTATATCAGTTGATATAATGAAAATAACATGGTTATAATTGTATAACAACTTTCAAAGCATTTTCTCATTTGGTTCTCATGATAATCTACAGTTACATTTTTCACAGCTAATGCCAGGGATAATATTGAAAAGGCCTTTCTGTACAAGAAATTTACAGTCTCTGGAAAGACAACTCTTAATATCTTAAGTAGAAATTAGTCATTTTCTTTACTTTTAGACCGAAATTGTTTCTCTGGCAGGACACAGTCCTTTAATATATTTAATAGGCTTAAATAGTGTTGAAATAAAGAAAACCCGGAGGCTCCAGACCTTGTTAGTAGATGTTTCCTGAGCTAACCACAGTTGGCTGGACCCTAGGTCCTACTACCTGCCATGAATGGGTGTTTTATTTCCAGCTTACTGCAGCCTGCACTTGTCCCAAATACACATGCATAAACTTCCACCCAGGCTGTCTCTAACCTCTGGTCCATTACATCTTCTGATTTTGTGGCCTGAGGCAGCTCCTAAATAATAGACACAACATCTCAGTAGCTTATCTCAGGCACTTTGTATGTTTTGTAAATAGTAATTGTTGTGAACTACTTTATTTTACTGAGGCAGGAAAACAACCAGGCAGAGATAATTCTTATGTTTGCTAAAATGGCTTACTAAGTAGACTTATTTAAAAAAAAAAGTTGGTTTACTGATATGCACCTGTAGTTTAGGGTCTTCATGGAGCTGTGTTACTTTTATTTTGAAGGTTTTGTTTTTTAAGGTTCAAAATAATCTGGCACTCAAAATTTATTTTGAGTTTGTTTCTATTATATAAAACACACATCTACTTTATGATCTAATCTGATTAATATATCTTTTTTTAGGTCACTGAAATGATTCTAGAAATGTCTCTTGAAGTTTGGTAAGTGCATTTATTTAGTTGGATGAGAAATATTGTGAGTGATCCACTAATTTATTTGAACTGCTAATGAATATACTATATATATATATATAATTCTGACAGCTTTGAACATACAAAAGTGCATCACATTTACCTTGTTTTTTTTTGTTACTTATCTGTTGATAGCTACAGAATTTTTACAAACGTATTCTTATATTCATTATTCTTTTATTTTAATATGCTTTGCTTATTTTTCCAATAGTTTGGTGGTCATATTATAATGTCAGAACAAGTGCTTTTCGAAAGAGTGCTCCCTCTAGTCATACAGCTATTTTCATAGAAATGAATGTAGTTTTTTAAGCACATCTATTGTTGATTCAGGTAGCTATTCAAAAACATAGACGTGAACATAAAGAGGAAACTATAATCATTTTTATAGAGGAAAAACTGCAAATCGAGACTGATTTTGTTCATAGTAATCCATCAGGACCACTACTAATAAAGTTCCATGAATCATGCTGCTCTTTCAAAGTGGCCCCCAAAAATGAATGTTAAGAAATCATGTATTTATTTTCAAGTGGTGAATTTTAGGGGAGACAGGTCTGCTTTGATCTAACTAATCTCTGATATAATAATGAGTTTCCTTAACCTCTCTGCATCTCTTTGAACTTCCCTGTTGAATTTGATTTGACCAAAGTTACTAGTACATATTTTATACAAATGCCACAAAAATTAATTTAACATTTTCATTTCTGGTGATTTGCCAGATGTATGCTAATGGGTACATTGGGTTTAGGAATTTATTTGTCTTATTTTGATCCCTGGAACATGTTGATTTGACTTAATAAATGATTGGCATTTATTTCCACAGCCTCTTAATATATGTCAGCAAATATCAAAGGATAGTCCAAGTTATTGTGTTGCATATTTTGTATTAAGTTCATTCTTGCCTAAAAGCAGTATATTTTGGCATAAGATTAGAAACATTTTTTATTTGACTATGGAAGTAATGCTTTTGTTAAATGGGAAATAGTCCTCACTGAGGTAATTAGAACCATAGTTTTATAATATTAAAAACTTCTCTTTCTATATGTTAATTTATGTCAGCTCTATAATAGAAATTGTTTTCAAAGAAAAATTCAATTTATTCAAAGAAAAATTTTCCATATAATGCCTTCTATTAAAAATAACATAAAATCAGGAAAGAATTAATTAGAAAGTTAAAAATAATGCATAAAAGTAGTAAATTAACCATATTTATTACTGAATTTATAAAATTACTCAGAATTTTTTGAATTTTCATCTGGGTTTTAAAAGCTGATATCTTTAAAACATCTAGGTCATTATTCTGTTCAATTTTTTTTTAAATCAGGATCATTTTTTAAAAATTATATGTAACAGCACGGTATATTACAGAGAACATAGCTTCCAGAACAATAAGAGCTAAATTTAAATCTACTACTTGCTAATTATGTTAATCATTGATAGATTTCTAATCACTTTTTTACTTACTGAGGAAATAAGAATACTTTCTAAGCATATCTACTGTGATTAAATGAGATATTCTTTCTAAAGAGTATATATACAATAGGAAACTTTCACACTGGTATACCACATGCTAATAATGGTACTGCTTGTAATAGTTTACAAAACATTGGAAATTATTTCAATGTTTATGGATAAATAGATTATAGTACACTAATATAATGAAAATACTACACAATGGTAAAAATGTTTGAATTACTTTTATTTATATAAGCACAGATGATTCTCGAAACACAAAGTGCTCACTGGAAAAAATAATTTGCACTGATAGCATTTATACCAAAACTAAAAACCTGCAAAATGACTTTGTTATTTAGGGACATAAGTATACACTGTAAATTTATAAACAAATATATTAGAATGATAAAGATTAAATTTAAATAGTGGTTATTACTTTTAAGAAGCAGAAAAGGAAATAAAGTTGAGGAGGTTACATAGAGGCAACTGTGCAGGTAAGATTTTAGTTTCTTATAGTGGTTAGAAGATACCTCACCTAATATGTCATTATAAAGAATAGTAATAGAAAATGAGTGTAGCCCACGACTGGACTTAAAAAATGTTAACTCACTATCTTACTCTTTTCCCCCTTGTTACATAATTTCCAAAATCAAATTTAGTAATTATATAACCCAATGCTTTTATATATAGTTCACCAACTATTTCTTTAAATTATCTTTAGAATATTTTTGGTTACTTCCCTTAAAGTAGCCATCCAGAAATAGAATTATTAGGCCAAAAGTAATGCATATTCTAATTATTTTTGAATATGCCATATTGCTAATATGCCTACTTTGAATATTGCCTTTTAATAAACTTATTTTCCCAAAATGTATGCATAGAATATTAGTGTTATTTTAGCTTTCTAGCACTAAAAAATAAGTATTTCAAATATTTTAATAACAGTATCATTTAAATTCACTAGTGAAATTAAGATTTTTTGTTGTTCATTATACTTTCTCTTTTGTGAGGTACCTATATTTGTCCTTTGGGAAGTAGTAATTATTATTTGTAATGGTCAGATATGATCATAAAGAACATAGCTCAGAGGCTTAGCAGTTTCATTCTACATTTTACAAGGAAGAAATATACTGAACTAACATAAATGAGATTTAAAATTGATTTACAATTAAGGTAAGGACTTTTATGAATGGTAAAGAGACAAATCTTTTATTGGTGATAATTCTTAACTTCTAAATTTTGGATTTATTCATATTCCAAAATAGATTGATATATTTTTAAAAAGTATTTTTAAATTCAGCAGTTGGTATTTAGACTTCAGTACTAAGATACGTCTTACTTGTTGCATGGTGAAAGTACATCACGTGTGTGCTATGTGATCCTAACCTCTCAGAGCATCAGTTTCCTAATTTATAAAGCTGCAGTATATAGTAATAGATTGTATAACAATGTGTAGTGATGACTCCCATCGTTCTTGCGATGATTCATGTGTAATGCCTAACGTGGTTTCTGGCATAGTGTAGAGAAATTACTGTTGCCTTTATTAGCAAGGAAAATATATATATATAATTTAAGAGTTCTAAAGTCCTCTAGCTGTAAACTCATTTTTGGTTATCTCAAGGTCTACAATTAGAAATTCCTTTCTTTGTCAGAGGGGGGCATCCATCAGACAAAGCAATTAATTAAGACAATATTTCTGCAAGTATGTTCCTCAGAATGCAGGCTCTTTGGGATGTTAGGAAGTAATTATGACGGTGGAACAGTGAAGGGTGGAGACGTAAGGAAAGGAATTCTTGATCAAGTAGATTTGGGAGATCCTGTGCCAAACAAATACAAACGGGATTCTTTACTGAAGCACTTCCCAGTCTTTTTTATAATATTCAACTTATCAGGGGCTGTTTGTTTGCTTGTTTATTTTATCTAAAAAAATGAAAACTCCTTTTTCTCTGAAAATGTGGAAAATGCTGCTTTAAGACAGGTATGAGTTTATACTCTTATTTTAGGTCCCTTCTTAGGAAATGGCTTGAGGGAAGCAGTCAGCATACATCAATGTAGCTCCGAGGGGCTTGGGGAGCTGGCTGGATGGAAAACCAGGCTACTGGGAGCACTGGCTCATGACTTTATCTGTTTGGTATTACAGCTCATGCCCAGACCTACGATTTAGTATGGCTCTGTGTGATCAGGAGAAGACTTTCAGACAACAGAGGAAAGAAAACATAAGAGAAAGCATGAAGAAACTGTTGGGTCCAAAGAGTAGTGAAGGATTGTATTCTGCACGTGATGTGAGTTGGAAACTTTTCATGTTATTATACTTTAATAATAATTTAGCTTGGACAATTTCTCCAAGAATTTTACCCAAATATGGCAATTTTGAGATTGAGCATTATTCCTTTAGTTTTTTAAGGTAAGGTAATGATTTGTACATGAAAACTCTTTGAGGAAGATCATCGCAAATGGTGCCCTATTTGGTAATATTTGTCAGCTATAGTTTTTATTTTATGTTTTAGAGCAGTGTTAAGTTCACAACGAAACTGAGCAGAAAGCACAGAGAGTTCCAATATACTCCTCTCCCCATACAACCTCCCAAGTTTCTTCAGCTTCTTCAGAGAAACAGAACCAAAAGATATACACAGGAGATATGAGATTGATTATGAAGCTTGGCTCACATGGTTGTGGAGGCCAGGTAGTTCCACAAAATGTCATCTGCAAGCTGAAGAACCAGGAAACCCAGTGGTGCAATTCAGTCTGAGACTAAAGTGCACCAATGGAGTAACTCACAGTCAGAGACTTGGCAGTCGGAGCAAGAGGTGGAAATCTTGGAGTCTGAAGGTACGAGAGCTAGGAACAACAGTGTCTAAAGGCAGGAGAAAAGGGATGTCTCAGCTCAAGGACAGACAGAGACTTGCCCGCCTTCCACCTTTTGTTCCCCTCCAGCCCTTCAAGGATGGAATGACGTGCACCCATTGGCGAGGGTGGGTCTTCTTTACTCAGTGTGCTGATTCACATATTAATCTCTTCGGAGAACACCCTCATGAGCACCCCCAGAAAGAATGTTTTTCTAGTGATTCGAGTATACTTTAGTCTGGTCAGGCTGATAAATAAAATTAACGATTATACTCTCTAACTATCAACATCTCACACCAGAGTGGTACATTTGTTACAATCAATGAACCCAGACTGACACATCATTATCACCCAAGACCGTAGTTTACCTTAGGGCTCACTGTTGGTGGTGTGCATTCTATGGGGTTTGGACAAATGTGTAATGACACGCACCTACCATCATAGTATCATACACAGTAGTTCACTGTCCTAAACATCCTCTGGCCTCCACCTGTTTATCTCTCCTCCCTACCCTTGGCCTACTGATACTTTTACTGTCTCCATAGCTTTGCCTTTTGTCAGTTTGCCTAATATCATATAGTTGGAATCATACAGTATGTAGCCCTTCCAGATAGGCTTCTTTCACTCAGTAATATGAATTTAAGTTTCCTCCATGTCTTTTCATGGCTTGGATAGTGAATTTTATTTTAATACTAAATC
This sequence comes from Cheracebus regulus, assembly GCA_963574635.1. Classification (NCBI taxonomy): domain Eukaryota; kingdom Metazoa; phylum Chordata; class Mammalia; order Primates; family Pitheciidae; genus Cheracebus; species Cheracebus regulus. Next base: position 32,383 of record CAUYQU010028558.1, read on the forward strand.
ATAGTCCATTGTGTGGATGTACCACATTTTATTTACTTATGTATATGTATGTATTTTTCAAAGGCATACTTATATATGCATAAAATGGTGTTTATTTTATCAATAAGAAAAGTTTAGTCTCAGATATAAAAGGATTAAACTTACTTAATTTAAATGTAGGCTAAAATTAAACTGGAAATCATCATTCTAGAACAAGAAGAAAATGCCGTAAATCTTGTTAATAATAATGCAATTAACAAATGTAGGCAAACGTGATGGGAGAAAAAAGAAAATGTTCCAAATTCTTTATATTTTGTAGTAGAGTTAAATTATATCAAAAACTGACCAAATTAAAGGATCGTACTTTCAATATTTGTTTATAATATATGTGTATTTCAATATTTCTCCATAATTAGGATTATAAATCATTTCTTCATCTTAATGGTTTTTATAATCCTCCATATTATATATTTCTCCATAATTAGGATTATAAAAATCATTAAGATGAAGAAATGATTTATAATCCTAATTATGGAGAAATATTAGAATACACATATATTATAAACAAATATTGAAAGTATTATCCTTCAATTGTACTTTTCTTTTTCTACCCTTAAATTCCAGTAAAATATAACATGATTTGTACTCAGTCATATATCTTATAATCTACTTTTGGCTACCTATCCATTATTTCTTCTATGTATCTATCAGTCACATATCTAATCTGCTTATCTACCTCTCTCTCTCTCTATCTGTCCATCTTTCTATCTGAAACCTACAAAGATTAATTGCTGCAATGACGCTCATCAAATGATAATGAAGTTTCTTGTTAGTGGCATATCAGGTAATTTTTTACTTATTTTTTTATTTGAGCTTTTCTGTTAATTGAATACATCCAATAAATATAATTTATTTTCATAAAAATAATATTTTAATTAAATACATCAGTAAACATATATGCATAGTGTTGTACACTCTTGAATTATTTCTTATAGGAATTAATTTCATTAAATTTTTCAAAAAATAATTTCATAAATAATTTCTTGAATTCTTGTAGGAATTCAAGATTATTGCAAATTAAAGGCAGAATACAGCTGGAAATAAAGACATACATTCTGACTAAGGGAGCCAAATGGCCACTCCTGTCCCACATGTGGTTGCAGATTTTCAAATATGTTTTAGGCATGCATAGGGTTCAGAAGCCAATCTACTAATGCTGGAGTGGCTTGCGTTGTTATGGGAGCAGACTCTAAGTTAAGATGCTGTTTAAGGGGAATTTTTGCTTAAAGGAAACTAAGGAGAGAAGTGAAACCTTCATTTAAGTTTGTGATTTAGAAAGAGAGAGACTTCTCTTCAATCCTGCATCTACCGTTTTGTTTTGTTTTAGAGAAAGGGTCTTGCTTTGTTGCCCAGGTGGGAGTGCAGTGGTCCAGTCATAGCTCACTGCAACATCAAACTCCTGGGCTCAGGTGATCCTCCTGCCTCAGCCTCCTAAGTATCCAGGACTATGGGTGATGCCACTACACCCAGATCATTTATTTATATATTTTCCCCCGCAGAGGTAGGGTCTTGCTATATTGCCCAGGCTGGTCTCAAACTCCTGGGCTCAAGCAGTTCTCCCGCCTCTGCCTGCCAAAGTGCTGAGATTACAAGCACAAGGCACCATGCCTGGCCAGATCCTGTATCTTGCTTGTCACTGTAATAGATCCCTGTTAGAATCTGTGGTTATCTTGTCAGGCTAATTAGTTCTTGAAAAAACTGCTTTCTCTATACATTATTCAGAAATTTCTAGCTTCTCTGAAGCTTTTAGTGTGTGCATGTTTCTTTTAATATAGATAACTTTTCAGTAGCAATTCTACAACGTTTTTCTTTTTGTCTCCATCCTTATTTGGTATTGGTATACCCTCAAAACAGAAAAATGATATTACAAATTCATTTCATTTCTAACACTGGTTATTTTTTGAGGTACTGTGCTAGGTGCTAGAAAAGAATAAAGCTGAGATGGCTAGCCCTGAGGAGTTACTTTCCTTAGTGATTTTTAAAGCCTTGTTTGGAAGAATGATATTTAAGCAGACAAAACCAACAATGTGTTAAGTTCTTAATAAAGAGGTGTGAATTGAGGGATGCGAATAATTGCAAGAGGGTGACTCACTCTCTCTCTGCAGTAGAGATGATAGAAATTTCTTTTAGAGTTGAAGACTGTTGGCCATGCCTTGAGGTATGAGCTTGCTAGAAGAACAATTAGGAAATTCATATTTCTTTTAAGTCAAGATTGTCAACTTTATTTGGGAGATTGCACCTTACAGTCTCAGAGTTTCCCTGCCTAATTGCTTTCCAGTTATTTGCAACAATTATTTTCTTTACTGCTAACAGCTGGATACTTCCTGTTCTCCTTACCACAGATAGTCCTGTCTCTTAATGAAAGAGAAATAAAAAGTTAGGAGATGACAAATGCTTCATTTCTTGCTATGGAATTGACATACTCCATAACCAATGCCTGTCCTTTGACTTCCCTCCTAGTTCAATGGAGAAACTATTCCCTTTGCTTTCAAATGCAGATACCCATCAGATATGGATCCTAAGCTCCTCTTGAGAACCCCAATGTATCTACTATTCAGATTTTCCCAGGTCACTCTCAACCTGTATTGTGAGCATCTACCTCTGTGTGGATATTTCCTATAAAAATATAAACATGTTCTAAACTCCGATATAAAAAGAAGAAAAGAACAAAAAACATTTCTTGGATTCTGTATTCTCTCCTCCCTCTGCTCTATTTCTCCCCTTACCTTCACAAACATTTCCAGAATTTTCTGTACAAGCTCATTCTCTACCTCCTTTAGTCAGGAGTACTAATAAATGCACAGGATCTTGTTCTCGCCCTATCTTACCTAACCTTGCAGCTGCAAATGACACGTGTCCTTACGCTTTGAAACATTGTCTGCCCTTCACTTACTACATTTTCGTGGTCTTCATCATGCCTTTTTGGTGTTCTTTACCAGCTGTTCTTCATCTGAGCATTCCTTAAATATAGTAGTTCCTCAAATCATAGTCCTAAGTCCTCTTTATCCTCATTCTATTTTTTTTTTCGAGATAGGGTTTCGCTTTGTCATCCTGGATGGAGTGCAGAGGCACCATCTTGGTTCATTGCAGCCTCGACTTCCCAGGTTTAAGTGATCCTCCTGCCTCAGCCTCCCAAAGTGCTGGGATTACAGGTACATGCTACCATGCTGCGTGAGAAATACATTTTTCTAGGCAATTGGGATTTAAATCTAGGATTTTCAGCAGGTTGTGGTGGCTCTCACCTGTAATCTCAGCATTTTGGGAGGCCAAAGCAGGAGGATCAAGACCAGCCTGGCCAACATGGTGAAAACCCATCTCTACCAAAAACACAAAAAAATCAGGCGTGGTGGTACACACCTGTGGTCCCAGCTACATGGAAGGCTGAGGCAAGAGGATCACTTGAACTTGTGAAGTAGAGGCTGCAGTGAGCCAAGATGGTACCACCGCACTCCAGCCTGGGCGACAAAGTGAGACCCTGTCTCAAACAACAACAACGACAAAAAGCAATTTCTCTCTGGCTTATGATGTCACCCAACATCTGTGTGCTAAGGACTTTCACATGTAGATCTACAACTTAGAACCTCTCTTCTGAGCTTCAGATCTAAATATCTACACTCACTTGACTTCTTTACATATATTGCTCCCAGCGTCTCAAACTCTGCCTGTCTAGAGCTGAACACCAAGTCTTGTCTTTCTCTAAGCCTTGTATAGAGAGGACTTACATATGTTTGTGTATTGAGAGGACGTGTACTTGTCTCCCTCCTCCCACTTTCTGTTTGCAATGAATTCAGAGTGAATGTTTCAAAACAGAAATCTAATTCCATCCATGCCAAGCTTAAAATCCTTCCACTGCTCTTCGACTCTTAGCTCCACAGATTCTTTCTAGCTTCATTTTTGCCTGTTTATCCTGAATTCCCACACTCCCTCCCAGTAAGTACTTCTTAGTTCTGTCTCTAAAGAACGTTTTCCCAGATGGAGGTCTCCAGTATGGTGCCGCTTCTCACTCCAATAGGCTTCCCCTATACAACCCCACTCTCCACTTCACCCTCTTTGTAGCCAACACTCTCCCATTCTCTAATCAGCACATAGGTATTTTCTTCTGAGACTCTCCCAAATCATCTCCTCCCTCCTTTTTCCTAAGTCTAAGGTAGTTCTCTGAGTTATACTCTCTTAGGGCATATATGCACATTCTTTCCTCAGCATTTAGCATGGTTGGTACTTAAAACATTTCTTGTAAAAATATTTATTTGGTGACTATTTTCTCCATTAGAATTTAAGTTTTATGAGGACCAGGACGATATCTGTGTTATTCATCTCTATATTCCAAACACCTAGCATAGCTCCTATTATGGTCGATCCTTGGTGAATATTTTGTTGTGTGTGTCAGGGCACAGATTTAGGCATTGCATGCATGGAGTAAATTTGCTAAAGGGAGAGAGATCACGGTTCTGAAACAGGAACACCAGTATCAGGTTGCCAGGGAGACACCGGTTAAGAAGATTTTGACGAGATCTTGGCTTAGACTCTTGAGTTAGAAATTTATGTAGGACACATTGGTTGGCATTTTTGCTTAGGTTCTTCTTTTCAAAAAGTAAGTTTCTGCCACCACCTCTAGTCACTCCTTCTTTTGTGGAAAGGATTAGTAAGTCTTCCTGGGAAAATATGACTTCGCTTAATATTCATACGAATGACAGTAGATAACTTTTCTGCAACAGATGGGGAATGAGGTAATTATGCTTTTTCTCTGGGCTGTCCTTCAAAAAATATTAAATTCATGTGTCTGGAAGTCATTTCTAGAATGAAAACTTCTGTCATTGCTTTTTCGGTTTCAGTCTGCACTGTTTTCTCTTGGCAGAAATAATCAGCTTAGAAGTTATCAGCGCCACCCATTCCCATAACAAAAGTCACATTTTTCTATTTTTATGTTACTTCTTGGATCTCTTAACTTTTCATATCCTTTGATTCCTGCCAAGGTCTTCATTTTCTGTTCAGTACTGGCCAGTTGGCCTCTTTGAGGTACAAAAGAGTAGGCTGTTGTGGCAGTTTGTGCAATGAACAAGAAGAGCATTCAGGTTAGAACTCGATGTTGAATGAAATGTTTAATGGACTTGGGCAGTATATTTTTGGGCACATTGTTTTACCTTTGTGCTTCACTTGTAAGATGATGATAATATCTCCAGTTGGGGTAAGGAGATGAGTACTAATGCTCATAAAGCATCTGGCAAAATGTATAGGGGCACATAATAGTTACTCAGTAAAACAGTAATATTATACATATCCTTGGGTGCTACCATTTTGTGGCATAACAGGCGTGGTCACTAATTGTTAAATTTACTACAGCCTTATTTTTAAATTAGTTTTCCTGCCTGTATAATGAACTAGTCAAATAGTTAAGGTTTTCTACAGTCTAACAGTTTATTCTCTTTAAGTACTAAGATTTTTTAAAAAATAGTCATTTTGATTATGTAGATAGAAATCTTTCTTAAATGTGTAGTTTCTTGCTCAGACTGAACCCATCTGGTCATTCTCAGGCCTGCTTCCTTTGCATCCAGGCCATTTTTCCGTGCCCTGTGTTGGCTGCTTGAAGTGACTGCTGCACATTGTCCTTTTGTCTTTCAACTTGGTTGCTCTGGAATTCAAATCTGATAAGCAAACTTGCTGTTAGAACAGTGTCTCTAATTAATATAATTTCTTTATGAGAAGAGGGCTGAGATTTTTTTCTGGGGACAAGATATATGACTTTGTGTTTAAGGATTTTTGATGTATTTTGGTGGTTCAGAGGCCACTCTTTTAAATTTTCTTGTTCTAAAATAGTTTTTGGTCAGATGAAGTTTTCAGATTACAGTTGTGTCTGTGAAATGAAATGTTACTATCCAGTCTCTATGTCCCCTAAAAAGTAGCTATAATTTAACAAGGTTGGTCGGGGGAGTAAAATCTGGAATTAGAGTAGTAAAGAGAAATGAGAGAAGAAAAGATTCTTCTTGTCACTCTTTTTACATCAGAGTGTAAAAGAGATAATGTTTCTTCTTAAGGAAGACTGTAAGGACTATACCTCAGTGTAAACAAACAGCTTTGGATGAAAATAGAAGTACAATATGGACCTTAAGTAATTAATTCTGAGTGCCACTTGGCACTTAAGTTTGTCATATAAGTTAAATGAAAGACTAGAGAAAGAGAGGTCATCTAGTCAGGGAGGGAGAGGAAGAGCAAGATGGTTTCTGAAGGAGATAAGAGCAATCAACTTTGAGTTGTCAGTAGGCATGGCCATTCCTGTGTTTCTGCTGTTTCCTTCATCGAGAATATTTTCCCACCTACTTCCACCTTCATTCTGACAGTGGCACTTTGTACTATCAATCTTTATTCCTCTTTTAGATGGTAAAGGTCAAAAGGCAGGCAGTGAAGGGCTCCCTTTAGTGACGTATGGAAAGATGGACTGAGCAGGCCTGAGCTTCCAAGGGTCAGGTTTCAGGAATCAAGAGGTGAAGCTGAAGTCTTCTTATCTGAGGAAGTGGTGGGATATAAACAGCCAAATAATAAAACAGAATTGGAAACTGGTCTCACTGGTCTAGAGGTCAGGTTAGATATCCAAGAGGCCCAGACTGAACTCAGTAAGGTGAATAAAACAGAGTTGGAAACTGGTTTCACTGGTCTAGAGATCAGGTTAGATATCTTTTAAAAGGCCCAGACTGAACTCAGTAAGGTGGTGCACTCTGAGGGGGCCCGGAACCCTTGACTGCTGAGAAATATAAGCTGTTAGGGAAACTGGGTCGGGGAGAGGCCAGCAAATGCCCACACGTCAGGAGCAATGGACTGGCACATAAGAAAAGGTGCTACATATACACCATGGAATACTATGCAGCCATAAATAACGATGAGTTCATGTCCTTTGTAGGGACATGGATGAATCTGGAAACCATCATTCTCAGCAAACTGACACAAGAACAGAAAAACAAACACCACATGTTCTCACTCATAGGCGGGTGTTTAACAATGAGATCACATGGACACAGGGAGGGGAGCATCACACACTGGGGTCTGTTGGGGGGAATAGGAGAGGGACAGCGGGGGGTAGGGAGGTTGGGGAGGAATAACATGGGGAAAAAAAGCCAGATATAGGTGATGGGGGAATGGAGGCAGCACACCACATTGCCATGTATGTACCTATGCAACAATCCTGCATGATCTGCACAAGTACCCCAGAACCTAAAGTGCAATTAAAAATATATATATATATAAAAGTAAAGGTGCTGGATTTCCTGCTGAGGTTGTTGCTTACTTTCAATAAGCAGATTATCTTACCATTATAATGTGGACTTGGCAGCCCATTTTGCAGATTTGGACTTGCCAGTCTCCACGTTGGTATGAGACAGTTCATCATAATAAATCGCTTTCTATATATCCACCCATCCTGTTGCTTCTGTTTCTCTGAAGAACCCTGACTAATACAGAGGCCAAGGAGAGACATGTTCGAATGTACTTGTCTATGAAAAACAAAAATATTCTTGAGTACTTCAGAATTTTCTTTTGAAAGGGAGGCAGTAATGTCAGTAAGCTTATCAGGATAATTAAATCAAAACACAGGGTTTTTGGCAAATGAAAATTCATTTCCTGTAATCATATGAAAGAAGTATGGGAAATATTTATTGACATCATTTATACGTAAATACTAGTGAACCCCAAACCTTTTCAGCAACACTTATTTGATTCTCTTCATATTAGAACCATGACTAATAGCTGAACCTTATAACTTCTGTGTTATTTCTTTGAACATTATTTCAGAATAAGCAAGACTATTAAAACGCCAAACGTGGTCTTTGTTTGTCGTGTAAAATTTTCCGATATTATTTGAAGTGATACATAATTTGAAATATAGTTTGACTAAGCATCAGTGGTTTCTCTCCATAAAGGTTACCCCTTTCTTTCTGAGCAATGACAAAGAGGAAAGAGCAAGGAATTTTGGTGCCAGTCATATCTCAGTTCAAATCCTGTTTGTACTACTTATTAGCTATCTATGGACAAGGTATTATCTGCACTCCTCACTTGAAAAATGAAACAAACAATGACTTCCTTTTGAGAGTTGGGAAGGTTAAATGAAATAAATTGTATGAAAGGGTCCATGAGAGAGTGCAAGGCACACAATATGTTCTTAATAAATCTAATTTTCCATTCTTGTTTATAGTTCATAGTTACAATTTTATAGTTTTATTATTCATGTTCCTATAGATGTTATGGAATCTAGAATGTTACTAGTGACTAAAAGCTTCAAGATCAATATTTTTATATATCAATATATCAAGATCCATATTTTTATATATAGGTAAACTGAGCCCACAGAGGATTTTCTTGGCTTTAGGACACAGCGTCACTTGGGGAAAAGTAGGAGCTATTTGTTTTGAGAGACAAAGTAGAGCATAGTGAAATAATAGCTTTGTTATATGATAGATCCAGCTATGACTCTAAATACCACTTTCTAGCTTTGAGACATTGGAAAAAATATCTTTTGTATGTGTTTAAAATGCTTTATTTTTAAAAATGGAGTTATTGGCCCCATGTGGTGGCTCATGCTTGTAATCCCAGTACTTTGGGAGGCTGAGGTCATGGATCCCTTGAGTCCAGGAGTTTGAGGCCAGCCTGGGCAACATGGAAAAACCCTGTCTCTGTGCCACTACACTCCAGCCTGGGTGACAGAGAGAGACCTTGTCTCAAAAACAAAACAAATAAACAAAAAAAGGTGTAATAATATGTACTGATATGTTATGAAAATTAGATGATATAATATAAATGCATGCTCAACAAATGAAGGTAATTATAATCTGCACAGTCAATTATTTGATTATTCAACTTTACGTACAAATATTTGACATTTTCCTTCCCCTGTTGACAACAGAAGTATCTGAATTAACACCTTTACCTGAAAACCTCCTTTGGAGTTACTTCAAAGCAATAATGAGAACAGTAGGTTACCTAACAGATGAATTCCAGTTTAATAGGAGGCTGTTTCTAGAAAATTCCAAGCAACATACAATAAGCATCTTCAGTATGTGTCAGGCTGTTGAAATTTGAAGAAGGACATCTGGGAAGTTGTTTTCTTAGGATTAGAGAAGCTTTTATGTTCATTTTCCCAGTTTTTCTTATTAAATCTCCTGCTGAATAACAGTGCAGGCTGTTTGCTGTGTGTTGAAATCACTGGTATAATGTTACTAAGAACTTTTTTTCTCTGTTCTAAACTCCCTGATTTGTACTGGGTTGGTTATTTTTAATAATACAGTGCTACAATTAACCATACCTACAGACTCAAATGCCCCCAAATAAGTTTTGAATATGAACAACCTTCTGTCTTCTAAAGTATCAACCTTGAAATTGTTTTTCCTTAATGCACTTCATAATCCTGTCTTCCCAACTCCCCAGTACACTCCTGCTACAATACTAAGACCCCAAGTATTTTGGTTCCCAAATTTCATACCCTTTCCTGCTTATGACTATGTTGGTCTGAACCTTAGGCCCAGAACTGAGCACACAGCAATGTTAAATGTTTGCTTTCATTATTATTATTATTATTGTTGTTGTTGTTGTTGTTGTTATCATTATACTGCCTGTAAACTCAACCCCCTTTCAAGGTTGAATTCAAATCCCGCCCCTTTGTTCTAACTTCATACCTAGCTTCCTTACAACTACTGTTGCACCTAATACTTTATCTAATACCTAATACTTTACTCTGTTCACCCTCTCTATAACCTACTTTAGTCTCCTGTCTTAGCTTTATTTCCCCCCCCCAGACAAGGTTTTAAGGGCTTATATATTTTACTTTATTTACAATTTCAAAATCTGTTTGAGAGCATGGTGTTTATACGAACCTATATACATCAAAATAAAGATACATAAAGATACACATACACACACACACACACACACACACACACACACAGGTTCAAAGCTATTTAGATACTTCCATTGCACTGCACAACCTCATTATGAGGTTTCCAGTTTGCATGTAGCTTGATGCCTAATGTTTTTTGATTTGAGACCACTTGTTAGTGTACCGATCTGGATTAGGAATTTAGTCCTAGGTGTTCTACTATCCACTGCTCTAACTCTAATAAGATCTAGCCTCTGCAGATTTCTCTTTCTCAATTTAAAGCATAAATATTTGCTATATATTATTATTATTATATTGTCTATATACTCAACCCCTTTCAAGGCTTAATTCAAATCCTTCCTCTTTGTCTAAATTCATATCTGACTTCCTTACAGCCACTAAATCTTATGACTACAATCTTTCTGGTCCTTCTGGTTGTAAAATAATCACCCCATGAATATATATATACATACATACACATCATATTGGTAAGTGACCACTCAGGGATCAGGTTCCAATACTTGAAACACAATGTATTCATGTTGTATATTCAGCATTTCTAAGACCGAGCACACTGTTTCTTCCTTTGCCTAACTTCGTGCTTTGGGATCCTTGTTCTGGATAATGATAACATCATCTGCTTAAGAGCAAAGCCAGAAACCCTAAGTCTGACCACCCACCTTCCTCTCTGTTACTGCTAGCATCAGACTGCTCACCAGATGTTAAAGATTCTCTCTGTAAATGTAACTTGAAGGCAAGCTGCTTACTCAACTGCTAGTAGATCTTACACAAGTAACATCAGGTGTCATTATGGAACTTTCATTTGCAAAACCAACAAATACTTTCTTTCTGCTCACCTTACATGATTTCTGAGAGTTAAATAAAACAATGTTTCTGAAAGCAAGCCAAAAATTTGCAAATGATTGAACAAATATAGACTATTACTGTTATTATTAAATAGAGTAAGTTGGTCATTTTAATAATATCTGTTTTCTAATAGACATTGCTTTTTAATTTTCTTATGTGGAACATTCATTTCTTTTCTTTTTTCTTTTTTGAGATGGAGTCTTGCTCTGTTGCCCAGGCTGGAGTGCAATGGCATGATCTTGGCTCACTGAAACCTCTGCCTCCTGGGTTCAAGCAATTCTCCTGCCTCATCCTCCCAAGTAGCTTGGATTGCAGGCGCCTTCCAGCATGCCCAGCTAATTTTTTTTTTTTTGTATTTTTAGTAGAGACAGGGTTTCACCATATCGGTCAGGCTGGTCTTGAACTCCTGACCACAGGTGATCCACCCACTTTGGCCTTCCAAAGTGCTGGTGTTAGAGGCATGAGCCACACCACACCTGGCCTTATTTTCTTCCTTTAAAAAAAGTAGGCCATTACTAAAGTATGAAGTTAACTTACACTTCTTTATGACAAAATATGGGATATGAAATTTAAAAATTGAGACTAAAGGGAACTGTATTTTATGATTTTTACTTTGTGTACAAATCTCTGTGTCACATCATTTCAGGTTCCTGTGGTAGCCATATTGGGTTCAGGTGGGGGTTTCCGAGCCATGGTGGGATTCTCTGGTGTGATGAAGGCATTGTACGAATCAGGAATTCTGGATTGTGCTACCTACGTTGCTGGTCTGTCTGGCTCCACATGGTCAGTATGCATTTTTAATTTTAGTTTTATAATTTTAAATATTTAGGATTTATCTAACTCAAGCACTAGAAGAGAAAAGAGGATTTAGAAAATTGAACATTAACTTTAAATTACTGAAACTTTCCAGTTTGATGCCACAATCCGCTTTAAAACGTTTTTTAAAGACAAATTCATACCTAATAGTAACTTTTGTTGCAAATTTACTTTTTTGAAGCCACTCTGTAACTTAAAATGTAATTAAAACATAAAACAAAAAAGACCAAATGAAAATAATTCTAGATAAATATCGAAGTGGAACAACATACTCTACCCATAATTAAGTTAATCTTCTTATAATTTGCTGATTTGTAGTCCTTCAGTGAACGTGTCAACTACATGATTCACTGCATATTCATTTTCTTCTTTAGGGCAAATAGAATAAAATGCAAGATACCATAGTATACGGAACAAAAAAAACAATTTTGAATATGGAAATACTATATATTTCATTGATTTTCGTCTAAGTAAATATGACATTTACATGTCTATAGGTGAAGTCCTTAAAATGTATTTAGGTGAAGACTTAAAACATCAGCTAAATTTAGGTGGAGACTTAAAACATTGTATGTATAATACTTGTACCTTCTAGATTTTCACAAATATATTTATAAAACATTTTCAGAAATGATACTACATACTTTTGGTTTGCTTACCTCACATAAGCACATTGAAAATCAAATGACATCCTTGCTCACATGTCTCAAATAAGAGTATCACCTATTAATGAAGATCTGTCTTGGACTTACAAGGCCTTTTCATTTATTCGGCGATGGCAAAACTCATCTATCAGATTATCATATTATATATGTCTAGCATTTTAAAGTTTCTGTGTCACTTTATCTTGTGAGACAGGTGTGAGTTTATTCATTCTTATGCTAAAGAAAATTTGATGTAGAAGCCAAATGACTTGTCCAACATGGCTAGTAGAGCTAGCATATAAACTCAGGCTTTTGAGCTGTCATTCTGACTTCTTTCTACTAAACCACACTTTTTTCTTGGATATATATATTTCATAGAGAATATCACATTTAAATAATCTACAGTTTTTTTAAATGTTTTGAATCAGACTAGTTATGAGACAAAACTTAGACTCAGCATTGCCGTCTTCTCTATATGTACCCTCAAAATGATTTATTTCTTCTGAAAGAAGGGAGTATCCCATCATCATTCTTTCTCTCAGAGGAACGAGCAGGCATCTGCCTGTTTAATGAGTAATGTGTTAGAAAATCTTGGACCCTTCCATTAGTTTGCCTACTCAATCATTTTATTATTATTCTTCGAGTGGTTTTCTTTCTTTGTACTCATTATTTATTAGATCCCTGTTGTCCATCACTGACAAATGTAAGAAGCTCACTTTCTTAAACTCATCTAACAAAGCAAGACTAGACCTTGAGTGATGATTTGGGGATATAATTGTGTATGTGTGAGCTATATTAGAACTGCAGTTATTGCTTTGGTTATAGATTTGGTGCAATATCTTCTTATATTCTCCTGTCAGTAAACATGTCCTGTAAAATGTAATTAAAGGATTTTAAATGTGCACACACACATTTATATATATATATATATATATATATATATATATATATATATGAGATACACTGAAAGATAAAGAAGTATATATATCTATATCTATATATATTTTATATATAGAAATATAAATATAGATAGAGTAGATACATATATAGAGAGTAGAAGTATATATATTCTCTCTATATACTTCTATGTATATACTTATAGAGTATAATACTTATAGAATATATATATTTCTACTCTGTCTTTCACAGTCTTATTTCCTTAAAGATCAGGTTTTCCCTTTTTATTTCACTTCCTTAAAAGGCTGCTCACTCCTTGTAATAGATTTTCATTCACAGACCACTTAATTTGCAAAGTTCTTATTTTCCTTCACTTCTTTGGGTATGTGGAATGGAGGAAGGAGAGACTGGAGACTGAGACATTTCTCACGTTGCTTTGTCCTCCTTTCTGATTGTTCCTATCAGGCCTCTTTGATTTTATTTCATCCTCTCTGATTGGTCTCTCCTCCATACATTGTCCCTACCACTTCCACAGTTTTTCTCCTTAAAGTGAGATTTCCCTCAGGGCTTCTCTTTTGGTCTGTTATATCAATATGTCCTCCACAGGTAATTCCACCAACTTCTGCCATTTTCGCTATTATCATCAAGAATTTAATTCATGGAATCCTGTAACACTCCAAAACTTAACAGATAAAAAGAAAATGAAACCCTAATGGAGGCTGCAAATAAGCTGTCATAGAGGTGAATCAAGTGAAAAATGAGATCTAGAGGGAAGGATTTTTCAAGAAAGAGGGTTGTTTTAAAATGTTGAAAATATGTGAAAAGCTTAGCAAAGGACTGAGTTTGGTTAGTGGTTTTAGCAGGAACCACAGGTTAAAGTAATTAGAAGATACTTTTGAACATGAAATTGCAAAAAATAAGGGCTGAATAAAACATTAAAGTACAAAAAGTAGAAATATGATCTCCTAAGAGCCATCTATTATTTCAAGTACTTCATCTGGAAAGAGAAGGAGGGAGTCATTGTTTGAAGGGAACATAGGGTCCGGGGAAGGGTTTTTACTTATTTTTTCAGAATTTAAGAAAGTTGAGCATTTTCGTAGATGTCTGAGGTGTAGGAAATAGTGTCGAGGGATAGATGGAAGATAAAGAAATAGAAAGATCATGGATAGAAAAAGACCAGCAGAGACAGGACACAGATGGAAAGCACAGGTGAACATGTTAACCAGGGAAAGAAGAGATGCTCCCTGAGGCACAAGAAAAGGTGGTCAGGATGATTCATTGTCACAGTTCTCTCTTAAAAAGTATAAGTAAGAAGGTAGAAAGTTCAAAGGAAGGAATTCGGAAAGACTTGGAAAAACAAATTACGCTTCTGTGTTGTGTAACCTTTTACATTCTGCTGATACATGGCCATTATTTGGTGTAAGTGAGGTAATACGGAAATATCTGGAGAAGCTCTGGACCTCCCAGAAAGTTTTCTGTGATCATAAAAGAGAGTTTTAGGTAGGACAAAGCTTCCCTTATAGCTGCTACTACCTTTATAGTAATTACTTCAGAGATTAATTTTGGATGATACTTGTGATTCTTTAAATATAAGTGTTAGCTAACCTGGAGACCTGAAACGAGTGAACTAAAAAATCAGGACAGTAATGCTGTGTTCTTTTACTCAGGATTAGCACAGTTTTCTTCCTCAACTGTTCTCTTATAGCATCGTAAGGGGCTATTGGCTGTTGAATGCCATGTTTGTACAGTATCACCATCTAAAAAGAAGTGAGAACAGCTCTGCATCTGTAAGCAATATGGCCTCATTTATTAAACTAACTAAAATAGAATTTGAGAGTGAGAACATTCAGCTTCATAGTACAAAAAATTGCTGGAACAATTAAAAAAGAAACAGCATTAACAGAAATTGTCACATAAGGTGTAACAGGCTCAAAGGTCAATATTTGTTAGAGAAAATTTGTTGTTTAAGGGCTAAGATCGTCTTGTCCCCTAATGAATCTCTCTTACCTAGCACAGTGCCTGACTTTCTTTAGGTCATAGTTGCTTAATCACTAAATGAAGAAATGTGTAAGTAGCCGCATTTTATGGGAAAATTAGGAGTTTTTAAAGGATTTTAAGATATTTGCTTAACAGGTGTTGAAGGTCTTCTCAAGAATATTTGAGATTCTAAATCTTAGTTGCAGATGAGAATCACTTCTGCACTTTTTTAAGCCCCAAAATTCTAAATGTTTACCCCTGAAGGTTTGGATTCAGCAAGTTCTGGTTAGCTACTGATACTTTAGAACATTGACCATTTGATTTGCAGACAGGCATTGAACTGAACATTTCTTCTCTGGCTGATTTACATCTAAAATGTCACACAACCTAAAATGCATTTAAATAAAAAGAATGAAGTGTCCTGTCTTATAAATATGTTGAAAAATTAGAGGCAAATGTTTCCAGATTTATCGACAAATAAACCTAAGACCCTTTCGTTCATCAATTAACTAATTTACAGAGGCCCTGCTATGTCTAAGCTATTCTCTTTTTGAAACTTGATTGGTATAATTGGGAAACATGATTGGTAAAGAGATGAAAATTCAGGCTTAACTATAGAGTTAGAAATCAGGATGATATTTGTATATTTGATTTTTTATTTTTTGAGACAATCTCAGATGTAACTGCAGGGACACCATGAAAAGACTATCCAACTCATTTTGTGAATTCTGAGGAATATATGTCATAAATGCTGAGCAAGCAGAGACCATTAACCCATTGTCAATAGTTGAAGTATTCTAGGTTTTTCTGTCTCTCACCAGGGCTTGTATTTCCAAGCTGACTGCTTAATTGGGCGGTGGGGGGGGGGGGCACAGGAACGAGGAGAGAGAGAGAGAGAGAACACCAGTTTACTTCAACCTTCACAGAGTACATTGTGCATTTATTAAAAGTATGACAAGGTACAGAATATCAGATCTTTATTGATTTGGATGGATCACATGGTAGACTTTGGAATAACTATAAGAATAAATGAACTGTGTATCTTTCAAGGATTCAAAGCTGTATTTTTATAGATATTTGGTGATTATACTAGGTTGAGTTAAGCAAGTCTATTTGGTTTATCATTACCACATATTAAGAGAATTGTTTCAAATTCAATTTGTGGCATAAAAATATTTTAAAGTGGTTTTTTTTTTCTGTTCATGTGTTCCATTGTGGGTCTGTTACTCTCCATTTATTAACTGGTCATTATTCTTAGCTTGTCTCCAAGTAACTCTGAACCCAATAAGGAATTATAATTTATTGTGAAATGGGAGTAGTTTGGTCTCTAAGAACTGAAGTCTTGTATAATAGACTAAAAAATCAAAAAGCCTATTTGGGAGAGGACAAATTTTGAATTCCAGTTCTGCTGCTATAAACTGGGGAATATGAGCATGTTATTTAAATTCACCAATGCTCTTTTTCCTGATAATTAAAATTTGAAAACCACTGTGAGTCTTTAAGACAATTGTGAACAATTAACTAACACAATGCCCGGAATATAGTAGGGGCCCGACAAGAATTAGTTTTCTCCCTTTGACGGGACAATAACCATCATAATAGGCACGATGATTTGAATCCCAGGAAAGTAAGAGATTAAAACATGTGCTATTTTCTCCTTAGTTGGATGAAGTGGTAAAGTGTTTACATATTCTATTTTTATTTGTTCTGTGAGTTTTCTAAGCTGTGCTTGTCATATGCTGGATATTAACTAGTCACTGAGGCTAAAAAAGATGAATAAACAAAGTTTATTTCCTGAAGGAGGAGGACACAATTTATTGAGGGAAAAGATAAGTCAACAAGTAATTAATATTCAGCATGAGATCTACCGTACTGGACGTATTGGTTCACAGGAAGGAGCACAATAACTGAATATTTATTATCTAGATATCAAATATCAAGGCTCATGGTGATTTCCAGTTGTAACACAAGTGGCCAAATGGCTGGCAGCCAAGCGGCTTCATAAGAAAGCATTTACTTTAATGACCTTATTCCTCTTTAGGATTTTGCCTTCAGATTCATATGGTCAGAAATTTAGAGACCTGCAGTTAACAAGGTTTGAGATTTTGTCTAGTTGGCCAATGGATAATTAAGGGGAAATAAAAGCATTTGTCAAGGGAATTAGGAATTCACCATAGTTGTGACAGCACATTTTCTACCTGTAGATAAGCATCATGGAAATTTAGATGATCAGATTGCTTGACTAGTCTTGGAGCCAGACAAGTCAGTTTATTTACATGACTCATGTTCTCTGTCATCAATCTCAAATAGTCTGATGGAGATACTCATTCCTGGCACACTAGATAATGGACAGTGGGCCTCGTAGGGCACCCTCTCTCTTGGACTGTGCATGAAAGGTCAATGTTTCCTCTGACACCTCTTTCTTATTTTGCCTTCATGGTAGACCAGCTCCTTTCTGATTGACACGTTCTTTTCTTACGTTTGTTAATATCTGCCGTCAGATAATGAAGTTAACCAAATATATCCACTATTCTTCATTTACAGAGAGTGCCTGGTTTCTTTGGAGACTGCTGTGTAATACCCTTTATCTTTACTGATTGCGTTTTGTTTTCTGTGTAGGTACATGTCAACCTTGTATTCTCACCCTGATTTTCCAGAGAAAGGGCCAGAGGAGATTAACGAAGAACTAATGAAAAATGTTAGCCACAACCCCCTTTTACTTCTCACGCCACAGAAAGTTAAAAGATATGTTGAGTCTTTATGGAAGAAGAAAAGCTCTGGGCAGCCTGTCACCTTTACTGATATCTTTGGGATGCTAATAGGAGAAACACTAATTCATAATGTAAGTTACAGTTCAATCTACATTACTTTTAAAACAAATAGACAAAGCATATTATAAAAGAAAATGTAATACATTTTATAAAAAATCACTGAACTCTACTTATTCTTCCAACTATGTGTACTGTACGCATTCTCCCCACCAGATATTGTCAATCTTCTACCTTTCAAACTAGTGCTTACTGATTCATTCAAAGGATGTAAAGGTTTTGAATGTGTGCAAAAGTGCTTTTGTATTCCCCTTCTCTGGAAAAAACAAAAATCACATTTTAACCCTTAACTGCCTATATTCCCTCCAAGAATGATAACATTTTTAGATGAGGAAGAATGAAGTTTGCCTGAACAGAGTCAAGAAAGGAGGAGGATCACATAGAACAGACTCGCTTGATATATGATTGCAATGAGATGATTCATTGAAGTTGGAGCAGGGGAGAGCCTGACACAGGGAGTCCAGGGGCCAAGTTTCTTCTGGGCTCCACAGTTGCTAATTCATTCTCCAGTTCAGACGTAGACATAGTCTCTAGAGTTATGATTATTTTTAAAATGAAGATAGTTACTTCCATAGGGCTTATTTTTTGTTGTTCATTCAGGACTTAGTAATTTCTAGAAGCAATAAGACTTATTTTTATTATAAAATTATAAGATTTCGATTGGAAGTACTATTTTAAATAGCATTCCTCCAGTATCTGTTTATACATTTAAAGTCATCTTTTTCTTTCTTCTGTGGACAGAGGATGAATACTACCCTGAGTAGTTTGAAGGAAAAAGTCAATACTGCACAGTGCCCTTTACCTCTTTTCACCTGTCTTCATGTCAAACCTGACGTTTCAGAGCTGATGTTTGCAGGTATGCTGTTTCCTTTCTCAGAACACCTCCTGGAACCTCTGAATTGCGGTCTCCCATGATTTTCTTTAGCAGAAGGTCATAAGCGATTTCAGTTGTTTATTTTAATGTATTCTTTGCGACATGAGACTTTGAAAATATAAGAAAATATTAAGTGAGACAATTTTCTGGTTGTAGAGAATATTCCATGAAACTAGTAACTAATGCATTTTCATTTAATATAGTAAAATAAAAATCAGGAATACAGTCAATAACTCAATTTTAGTTATCTGTTTCTCAACAACTTTTGACAAAATAATGTGCCTAGTGCTTTGAGGTAATGCAAATTCTCTTACTTGTTGGTTATCTTTTCATGAATTGGGTAATATGATCTAGAGTTGCCCCTTGGTACTCATGGGGGGTTGGCTCTAGGACCCCCTGTGGATACCAAATTCGGTAGATGCTCAAGCCCCTTATATAAAATGGCACAGTATTTGCAGGTAACCTACGCATGTCCTTCTGTATACTTTAAATCATCTCTAGGCGACTCACAATACCTAATCCAGTGCAAATGCTAGGTAAATAGTTGTTATATTGTTTAGGGAATAATTACAAGGAAAAAAGTCTGTACATGTTTAGTACAGATCAAACCATAGTAGGCTTAACTACACAGTACATGTCAACCACGTTACATTTTGTGGAATTTTTTCAAATACTTTTGATCTGCAGTTGATTGAATTTGTTGAACTCATGGGTTTGCAGAGCCAACTGTATGTTTGCCATTTAAAGCACTGTTGTAATTTTTATAATTCAGCACCTAAAAAGTACTAGTGTATATTTGCAGTGGTTGATGAACAAAATGCCTCATTTTGTTAAATCTCATGAGTGAACACTTGTTTCTTCTCAACCTTTGCTTCTTGGATACTCTAAAAGTACACAACATCATACTTTTGGGGGGCTCTGTAAGTATCGGTCTGCAGCACAATGGCCACCATAGCTGGTGGGTTTCATTCTAGTTTTAGGAAAAGTATCTCAGGGACTTCAGACACACCATGAGCTTAACAAATCATCATGAATGGTGTGTTATTAGCAGATATATATCCAGGATCCTTTTGTAATTTTCACTATTCTCTCCACTGCCTCTCAGACAAGAATTTTGAATAGTTTACAAAAATTAGCACATATGGGATCCATCCATTCAAGTGTTTGTTAAAATATTGGTTAAAATGTTTGTCATGCTTATGGTTCATAAGGCACTTATCACATTTATTATTTTATTCCATGTTTATTACAAACGAGGAGTAGGTATTTTTAGCTCTCTTCCACAGAAGAAAAAGCAGAACCTCATAAATATTAAATAGTTTGCACATTGCCACTTAGAAAGTAATTAGAAGTGCTGAGAATTGGTTTCAAAAATCCTTTCTTCTTTTTATTTTACCATACTGACTTCTGATGTGTACACAGTGATTCCTATGTAGATTGTAGTCTGCAGGCACTAAGGATGAACTCCTCTTTCCTCCACAATATATCATCCCCACCCTATAAGACCTTATAATCCGTTTGGAAAATTTACAATAACTATTAAAGGAGTTAAGGCACAAAAGAGTACAGAACTATTACTATACACTGTCACTTTGACCAAGTTATAGGATCTCTGTTAGACCCAGTTTTCTCATCTGTTAAATGAAGATGAAACTTCTCACGATATTTTGCCAGAAAGTGAGATAAAGTTTGTAAAACAATGGCAGGCCCTAATAATAAGTTTCCAGTAAATTTTAACAAATTAGAATGTTCTGTGAAAGCTGTATAAGAAAAGTCAGAGCTCTAGATCTTAAAAATGAATAGGATTTGAATATGAAAGGCAAATTTAATTATTGGATTATGGAGGGGGACATGCATTAGGGACTAGGATAAATCTGGTATGATCAGCAGCAACAAGGAAACACACCTCTTGGGCTGTAATGGAGTTCATAGTAGAGAGTTTGAGACTTTATGACATAAGAAAAGTAAGCGCCATAATGAAATTGCTTCCCTGCCCCGCCCAATAGCTATTATCTTGTAAAGTTTTGAAATTTTTGGAATTAGTTGGTCTATAACACTTGCATGCTAGTCAGATTTTTGCATGGCCAAATAAATCACCCTTCACCCAGGAAGAATTACGATATGGCCAAAAGAGCATCAAATTCTAATTAAGAAGCCTTGTCTCACAGTAATTCTAAGCTGAATTCCTCAGGCTAGTCATATAATCTCTGATTCTTTATTTTCTTCATTATTTAAAAAGGATATTAACCTTAAGATTTATCTTACAGAGATATTAATACAATAATATGAAATATGTTTAAGATAAGACTGAAAACTATAAGGAGGCATAAAAATATAATAGTTTTATTTTTATTATCATGATTGTTCTGGACTTTTCACAGTGGTTATATTTTATTCTGAATTTTTTAGTCAATAGCCATTTTCAAAGAAAACCTAACTAAAATAATTGAAGAATAAATACTATTTGGGTGAGTGGGTATTTTGGGTTCTTCTAGACTGAGAAAAGGCTGTTTTATATTCAGTTGGTAGTCTTTGGACCTGGATGTGTTTGATTTTGACATCTGCCTAACTGCAGTACTGCTACTGAGATGAGAGGTACACCATTAACCTTAATTGTTAAGCTTCTGTGATAAGGAGGTTTGAGCTGTGTCTTCCAACAGATTTAGACAAAATCATTAAACATTAATTATATGAATCCTGTACCCAGAAGACATCTTAAGGTACATGTCTGGAGGTTCAAGTAGCTTTACTTGAGTTATTGAGAAAAAAGAATAGAGACATGTCTGTAATTTATTCTTCTAATATATGCTTAGAATGAAGGTGGCTCTGTAGAGGAAAATGTTGAGAGAGTCTCTGAATTCTATTTTAAAAAGTCAAATAATCAAATTAGGTTACAGAAGCTTTATTAATAATTTTACTTTAACAATACCAGATAACATTTTCCATCCCTCTTGGAATAATTTTAAACATGTTTCATTTAGAAATTCCTTGGAAATTTTCAACAAATAAACATTCGTGTTTAAACTGTTAGAAATTCTTGACTCCTCCACTACATCACCTTGCTGAGAGGACTTAAAACATTCATTTAAAAATTTCCACTGGTGAATGAACTGCATTTAGGGATTACAACTTCTGGTTGTGAACTCAACATCATGGTAAATTTTTTGACAAAACACTATAGGAGTACAAAGATAGTACTTTTCCTCAAGAAAGGTATAATCTTATTAAAGAGACAAAAATAAAAATTTTTGTATAAAAATTCCTATAATATGCCTATACATGACATAAGTATGTAGACCTGACATAAGGGTGAGCTATCATAGAGATTTAGTATAGTCATAAGAAAGACTTTGAGAGGGTAATGAAGCTTGGGTTTAAGTTGAACATAGAAGCATCTGTCAAGTACAGGTAAAAAGACATCTTTGTGTGGAAACAATATGAGAAAACACTCAGTAGGGAAGCAGAGGTATGTTTTGGGCATCACTGAAGAAAAAAAAACTAGCCTAGGACTTATGCACACATTGGTGAAGAAAGATGTTGCATTTGGAGACACCATTAGTCCCAAGTTATGGAATGATTTTAATTCCAGACAGAAATATTATTATTTACTTTTGATGATAATAGGAAATAGTTAATGATTTTGTTCAGGGCAATAAAATTATTTACATAGTGTTTTTGGAAAAAGTACTTTGGTGTCCAATTAAAGACAAGGGAAAGGAATAAAACTGGAAGCAGAGATATCACTGTGCTTTTGTGATAAAGCCCTGGAACTAGGGACCTACTTATAAAGAAAGAAAAGAGTAGATGGATATGAGAGGCCTAAGAGTCATCGGTGTGATGCAATGATGGATTTGATAGAGCGATAGCACGGTTTACTGAAATAGGTAAGCTGGCCCGGGAAGAAGAGTGATGAGTTCTTATCTAGGTAAGTCTAGTGGGAGGAGATGACAGAGTATCCGAGTGTAAGGGGCCCAAAGGAAGTTGGCAGTATGTGGAGGTGCAGGAGAGAGGTTGGGGTCAACAGGGAGAGTCACCAGGAGGAAAGAATTAGTTGAAAACTAATACCGTGAGTTCTTCAGTGAAGAGTACAGGGCTCATCTTAGCTTTTGAGAATGCCTGTAGTTACTGTGTGCCCAGGCCACAGCACTAATAAAGAAGTGATGCTAGAAAAGTAGCAACCAGGAAGTTGTTACACTTCAGTTCCCATGATAGGGATGTGAAATTAAGAGATAGGGCAATTCCTTGTATGAATACAGGAATTTTCCTAACAGACTCTGATTCATTGCTAGTCATGTCTCACTAACTCCATGTAAATCATTGTAAATCACGTCACTTTCTGATGAAGAGTATATGTACCGTTTAGCTTTGACATATAATGAATTATAATGTTATCAAAATTGTGATTTTATCCCTTCTTTCATGAAAGGAGAATGTTGTGATCTACCATTGAACAAATAATAAATATAGATCCACAATTCCTTTTCCAAACCTTTGGTGACATGTGGTTTAGAATTCAAAATATTTGGATTTTAAAGGTATAAAGGTACCATACTGTGTATTACTTAATACCCTAGTGGGTTTTTATAATCAAACAGTGATATTTCTCCAATAGGATACATAAATATTCACACTGAGTGGGATAAATGAATTATAAGAGTACACACTGACATTAAAGACTGATTTCTCACTAAATGGATTCAGATCAGATTTTACCACCAAATGAGTAACAAAAAAGCTTATGAATTTTGGAGTTGTTTGGATTTTGTATTGTTGGATAAGAGATTCCCAACATATTATAATTTCAGAAAGGGTTTTTCCTTTCTGAAAAAAATGAAATGGGACAGAGAATTATGAGTTGGGCGGGGTGGATGATGTTGGGATTTTATAACGGACTGTCAGCAAAGACCCTAAACTAAAGATTCAGTAGGAGCAAGCCTTATAACAGCAGAAGGGAATAGCAAGGTATGCAGAAGTGGGAATGAGCTTGACTTCTGTGAGGAACAGCAAGAAGACTGTGCAGCTGAAGTGGGATACGCAAGACAAAATGTGATAGAACTTTGTTAGGAGATGTGGTCGCATCTCACAGGGAGTGGGATCTAGGCCAAGATGGAACCTTGTAGGCTCTGTTTTTGTTTTCAATGTAACGGGAAGCTTTCAGATGACACTGGTGTGCCGTGATTTATATTTTTAAAGATTTCTTCTGGCTATGGAATATCAAAAAGGTAATAGGTGAACAGAGTAGAAGCATTTTAGGAGGCTATCGTGAAGGTTCAGGAGAGAGAATAAAGCAGTTTGTATCAGTATGGTCATGGTGGGCAAATGGATAGGTGACCAGGTTCTAAACATACCTGGTGATAGAGCCTACAGCACTGATTTTTTAGATGTAAGCTATGAGGAAAGAGAACCATTAAGGGTAATCCTAAAGTGAGTAGTGGCATGAATAATAGTACCCTTTACCAACAAGAAGAAGAATGAAGGAGTGGCAAGTGTAGAAAATGGGAATCAGAAACCAGGAGTTCTTGCTGAAGACATTAAGATGCAGGTGATAATTAGACATATAGCCATGGGGATACATGAAACATAAACTGGCTACTGTTTATTGAGACATTAAAATGTGCTATGTCCTCTTTTAAGCTGCTTATATTTCTTAACTCATTGGATCTTCAAAACAACCCTACACACTATCTACTAATTTTATTCACATTTTACAGATTAGGGACTTAATACAGAGAGAGGATAATATACCCAAGTCAGTAAGCACAGTTCGTAAGCAGCAGAATGGGATTTGATCCCAGACAGTCCGGCTCCAGAGCCCCTGCTCTTAGACAGGATATGTCACTGACATTATTACCATGTTTTTCTAAGACATTCAACCTAAAAAGTTTGTATTGCAATCTTGTGGAGTTAGAATAGATGATTAGTCAGCAAAATTTAAAGATGAAAAGGTAAATGTTAGAAAACATTTTATTTCATTATAGACTGCTTGCAATGTTAACAAAGAGTTTAATTTCTTCTGTCTGCTCCATGAAATTTATATCTAGTTAGCAGTTTTCAGTTTTCTATTCCATGGAAAGAAAACTGACTTCAAAAAGACATCTGAGTTTTTAAATAGAAAAGTGTAACCAATATCTGCAAATTAGAAGGAATCCTTTTGTATTGTCTTATTCACCTCTAAGCATTTTTCCCTCAACTTCTACACAATGTCATATACATAATGGGCATTTGGCTAATGTTTTCATTTCAACATTTTAAATAAATGAATGAGAATAAGCATAACATTATTAAAGTGATCATTAACTGGGTACACCATGCTGGAGCATTTTCCTATTAATGGATTGCCTTATTTTTAAAATGCTTTCAGATTGGGTTGAATTTAGTCCATATGAAATCGGCATGGCTAAATATGGTACTTTTATGGCACCTGACTTATTTGGAAGCAAATTTTTTATGGGAACAGTTGTTAAGAAGTATGAAGAAAACCCTTTGCATTTCTTAATGGGTAAGTGATCAGAATAAACGTATTATCACTGATTTGTTTGACCATTTTGAATCTTGGTACATTTTAAGTTATTCTCTGTTTCTGCTTTATTTTAGGTGTCTGGGGCAGTGCATTTTCCATATTGTTCAACAGAGTTTTGGGCGTTTCTGGTTCACAAAGTAGAGGCTCCACAATGGAGGAAGAATTAGGTATCATAAAGATGTGCTTACATTGATACATTTTATTAACATATATAGACAGAATATTAAATATTGATACATATTTTAATTATTCTAAATTTATGAATAATTTGGTTGAATTAACCTAAACCTACATAGTATTTCCTAAAAATAATATGTAAGTTACTTCTTAAGTATTATTTTGACACTGAGGTTATAGAACTCACAAAAATCATCAATTCCTAAGAGTAATTTTTAATTGAACACAACTCTATTCCTTTTTCTCATTATACTGGTAAACATATTATTTTTTTAGAAAGTCCTTTTTTTATCAAATAAGAGTAGCTTTTTAAAGATTAGATTCACCAACAGCTAAATACAGTGTAACACTTAAGTTTATGCTTGTCACAGTTTGACCCTTAAATATTAACTCACAAGAATTCTGTTAGCATCTTACACAAATCTATATCCAAAAGAAGGGAAAAAAATCAAATTACCTCTAGTAAACTTAAACTAATGATTTTCATTAAATCTAACTCATTAGCCTACAAAAAATTACAAATATTTACAAAACCTGAGAAAGCAGACAATCTCAACTGGGGACCAGTGGTTTTCATTCATTATGAGAATAATACCATAGAAACATGTTTTCTTAAATAAATAAATCTTGGCTAAACGCCAAAAAAAAATGACCTTCAGTATCTTCCAAAAGCCTTGCCACCTGTATTTTAATCAACACTAATTTTTGTTTTGACTGTTTTGACTGATAGCATAAAGAAATGGTGGAATGCTAAATCTGAATTTGGAGCCATAACAGCAGGGATCTGGGGAAGCGCCTGACAGAGTATCAGCACAACTACCTACTGTCTCTTCTGTATTTGGGAAGTAGCACAGATCTATCTGAGAACAGAGAAGTTGACAGAATAACATTCGATGACTTTTAAAATAATTAATTTACTTGACGAATGCTTGCATACAAAATGCTTACTGCAGGAATTTTAAACTAGCTGTCCTTGGTATCTCAGGCAATGCCAGTTGATTTAATTAAGTTTACATGCAAAAGAGAATACAACTGTAACATTAATTTGAACATTAAGGTGGCTTATAAGCAGTATTACCACTGTGCCTACAAGAATTGATTTTAGTTATATGATAATTTATTTGATATTTATATTTAGTACAGTAAACTCCTATAGTTCATAATATTTTCAGAGTGTCATTTGTATTTTTGGTTAGTTCTCAATGAATAATGGAAAAGTGATCTTATAATTTCATTGGAGCCAAACATTTTAAAATAAAAATAAAATCAAACAAACAATTAAGGCACCCTGTGCTTGTTGACTTAGTGTCCTCTGCTCATCACCCAGTTAATGAGCAGACAAGGTAGGTGGCACTCATGAGCCTGCTGTGACATTTACTGTGGGGCACATTCTCTTATCAGTAACTGCAAACCAAAGTGTATCATGATAAAATGATCTTCCTTGATTTATTTAATAAACGTTATATCCCAGATGAATGTCCTGTTCTCAACTCTTTGTGGAAATAACAAACCCTTTCTCTAAATTATGGGAAGATTTTAAGAAAAAAATAAAAGAAGAAAGAGAAGACCACATATTGAGGCTTGCTTCCTGTTCTCCTCTGTTGAATAACCCAGATAACCTAGGGTTTGTTATTTTTTTCTTCTTAAGGCAGGAAGAGAATAGGACTGAAATAACATATCTGAATGTGGGTGAGACAGTGGCTAAAGGCCAGGGAAAAGGAGGAGGTTTATACTAAGTAGTTTTGAGAAGGTTCTTTGTTGAGAAGTTTCCTTAGAGGCTGGCAGTCTGGCAGCCTATTTACTCGTACTGTGTGTCAGACTGAGGGGGAATATCGTGTATGTGTGATCCACCGGTCGGCAGGAAGCACGTTACCTCAGATTAAGTAAGCATTTCCAGAAATGAAACCAGAGAGGTGACTGAGAGGACTCTGAGGACTCCTGGTGACTACTCTGTCCTTTGGCTGACTGATGTCTACCTCCTAAAGGAGTGTTCAGAGATGATTTTTGCTTTTCTGTTTTCTTCTTTCTGAAGAAAGACTTTAAGGTAAATTGGACTAGAGTCAGGTAACTCTGAATGAAATTATTTACTCTGTAAGGAGTTTTGAATGAATGTGAAAAATTTATACTTTTCAGAGACAGAGTTGTACATTATACTAGGATGAAAAATATGTAAATTCAAAATAGTTAGCTATTCATATCATGAAGTTCTTCCTTACAAATAAGACACTATTTTGGTGAACTATTTTCTTAAATCAAATTATCAAGTGACAGAAAGAAAAGAAAGAAAAATAAAGAAAGAAAGAGAAAAGAAGGAAGGAAGGGAGAGAAAGGAAGAAAGAAAATGCGTAAGGAAGGAAAATAAAATACATGTAGGACTAGAAACACATCTAATGTATATGGCACCTGGAGTAGATTATTTCTTAATGTCTCCCACACCTCCATGTAACAAAATTACTATTGATAACAGTCATGAAATGAAACGAATAATATTGGCTTGTGAACATTTTATCAAATATTAGTATAGTCATGCCAGTAAAAACTTAAAAAATGTCAATCCACTGCCTTAAGCATTTATTAACCTTCCATTACATACCCTTGATCATTCATGCACATTTTACGTGAAAGAAGACAACTAGGCTGGGCACGGTGGCTCATGCCTATGATCCCGGCTCTTTAGGAAGCTATGGCAGGAAGATTGCTTGGGTGCAGGAGTTTGAGACCAGCCTAGGCAATAGAGTGAGACCTCATTTCTACAAAAAGTAAAAATAAAAAATTAGCCAAGTATGATGGTCCATGCCTATAGACCCAGCTGCTCAGGAGGCTAAGGTGGAAGGATTGCTTGAGCACAGAGACAGAGGTTGAAGTGAGCAGAGATCATGCTGCTGCAGCCCAGCCTGGGTAACCGTTTTAAAAAAATAAAGAAAAAAGATAACTAGTAATCATGCTAGATTTTACCGCTGTCTTTGTTTTAAGGATTTCTGGTTGTTATTTTAGTTTTTATAACTATTCTCTTAATATGTTCTGCAGGCAGCACAAATTCTTGACACCAAAAGATGAATTTCAACTGACAATTTACAATATTATTGAAAATCAAAAGATAATTTATGTTAGTATCTTTCATCCATTTTAAGAAAACTGTTCTGTCACTCTCCTGTAGGTTTTGGTTTTATCCTTTACCTTCATAAACACCACTTAAAAATAATGAAGAAAAACAAGTATTTTCTGGTATAACAAGAGCTTCCTATAATCAAGTTGTACTTTTTGTTGGAATTATGATTAACATAAAGATTATCCTCTTTAAATCATGAATTAATAAATGTAATTTTTCATGTGCTAGGAAATTTTGTTTCTGGTGGGAAATCTGAAATCATGATGAAATCTAATAAATCTAGATTTATTAAATGGATTTACATTTATACTAGCAGAACTAGTAGATCTCATTCTGCAGTTTTGCTCAGATTACTTCTTCATAATAAATTTGTGAATTTTGACACCTAAGATGCTTCAACTGTTTTGTCTCCTTTTCACAGAAAATATTACAACAAAGCATATTGTGAGTAATGATAGCTCGGACAGTGATGATGAATCACACGAACCCAAAGGTGAGTGAGCCGGAAACTTCTCTGGCCGAGATCCATGAAGAAAGGATATGAACACTTAGTCTGATTTTCTCATTCAAGATGCTGATGGTAATCTCCACTTCAGACATGGAAATGATAAAATTGTAGTTTTCTATTGAGAGAGAGGATTGTATATTACCTGTGTAATAAAATAAGCAGCACACACACACACACACACACACACACATATATATATATATTCATATATATTCATATATATATCTCCCTAATTTGTTTTAATACCTCAAAAATACTATAAGTTGAACAAATGAACAGATCTGAGATGGTAGAAATGCTGAATTATCTTTTAAGTCTGATTAGAGCACTGGGCTTCTCAGCATAGTTACTGTGATTTGGGAACCTTTTTAGATGAGTTTAAAAATTAAAATTTTGTCTTTTACAATTTTGTTATTAAGTAACGTGAAAAATTGATTTCTCGCTCCATTCCTGAGCCTTATCCCACTGCCTTCACTCTTCCTCTTGAGAAGGGATTAGTGATGAAGTGGGTAAAGGTA
The DNA here is from genome assembly GCA_963574635.1 of Cheracebus regulus. NCBI lineage: Eukaryota > Metazoa > Chordata > Mammalia > Primates > Pitheciidae > Cheracebus > Cheracebus regulus. Next base: position 62,013 of record CAUYQU010028558.1, read on the forward strand.
TCAAGAACTTGTTGCATACATTATTTGATAGTATAAATGAATCCTTTTACATTTTGACAAGGCTGTTTTCAGTTTGGTGTGGATCATGATAGTGATGGACTTGGGGCAGAGATAAGGTGAGGATCAGATTTGCAAGAAATATGAAGGTCATATTTGTTGTAAATGTTTCATGGTAAAATAGATTATTTTGACACAGTGTTTTGAGATAGCCATTTATAAAAGTGTTCCCAATAGTAAAAAAAAAAAAAAAAAAAAAAAAAAACCAACCAACAAAAACAGAAAAAAACAAAAAAAAGGGAAAACTTTGTAAGAACTGGATGTATCTGTCCTGTTACAGTTTGAATACATCTAGATTTTAGAAGATATTAAATGCTTCCTGGATAAAACTTAATTAATCCCACTAGGCATGGAAGAACCTGTTTCATTCTTGCTTAATTATTACTAAAATTAAAATCCTCTTTTGATAGCTGGGCTATTACTTCCTCAGAAGATGCGTTTGTGTAAATTAGAGAAAAGCGCCTTCTCTGGGGAATGCAGCTGCACAGGACCAAGGCTTGGCTAGTGTGTGGTGTCTTGTGAACCTTAAAAAAGAGAATTCCTTCCCTGCTCAGACAAGGCTTTCATCTGGGCACAAGGCTGGGCTATAGGAGCACATGGTTCAGCCCTGATCTGACCCCACTGTCCTGCTGCGTTATGCAGCCCATGATCTGCCTAATCAAATAATGACCAGCAGCCCTGATCATTATGCAGGAATCCCAAAAGAACCCTGCCCTGGAAGGAAGCAAGTCTTCATCCTTGCTCCTTCATTTTTAAAATTTATATATTTTTTAGTTGTTTATGTCCTTTTTGTTTTGAATTTCCTTTTAATGAAGGAAGCTAGCCAGTGCAAAGGGGATAGGTACCAGATGCCTAGCTTCTCTAGAATTATTTTTGTGTTGATTTAGGAACCACTGAGGAGATAGAAGAATGAGTTCTCCATTATTAAGTATTTCTATAGACGGTCAGTACATTTGATAACCCCTGCAGTACCAGCTGAGTCTTAAGGCTGAGAAGTTCAAGGACTGCTGAATATGGCTGCTTTGGTTTTAGGACCAGCCTTGCTTACAGCATAATATTTAGTATGTGGTTAATGTTTTCTTTTTGGCTGTTAGTATATATTTTTTCTCTTTTACATAGAGTTTTTAGAGCAGTTCTTAGAGCAGTTTCTGCTCTGTTTCAAAGCAAACTGAACAGAAAGTACAGAGTTCCCATATGTCCGCTGTCCACCCTCCCCCGCCACCTCCCCCACTATAAACACTCCACACCAGAGCGGTACGTTTGTTACAACTGATGAACTTAAATTGACATTATTATCAGTCAAAGTCCATAGTTTATTTTAGGACTCACTGTTGGTGTACGTATACTCTATGGGTTTTGACAAATATGTAGTGACATGTATTCATCATTAGACGTGTCATACAGAATAGTTTCACTGCTCTAAAAATCCTGTCTCCTGCCTATCTGTCTTCTGCTCCCCCAAACCCTAATAAGCACTAATCATTTTACTGTCTCCATAGTTTTGCCTTTTCCAGAATGTGATGTAGTCAGAATCATACAATGATGTAGGCTTTTCAGATCTTTCACTTACTAGTATGCATTTAAAGTCCCTCAATGTTTTTTCTTGGCTTCATAGCTTATGTGTTTGTTTTTTTAAAATCACTGAATAATATTCCCTTGTCTGGTTGTACCACTATTCACCTACTGAAGAAGGTGAACTTTGAAAACTTGAACTTCCCTTCAAGTTGTGGATGTTATGAATAAAACTGCTAGAAATATCTATGTTTAGGTTTTTGTGTAGATGTAGATTTTTCAGTTTATTTGGTAAGTACCATGGAGCACAGTTGCTGGATCATATAGTAAGAGGATTTTTAGTTTTGTCAGAAACTGCCAAACCGTCTTCCAAAGTGGCTGAACAATTTTGCATTCCCCACCAGCCATGAATGAGAGTTCTTGTTGCTCCACATCTTGTAAACATTTGGTATTATTATTATCTATGCTTTGGATATTGGCCATTCTAAAAGGCATATAGTAGTCTCTTTTTAGTGTTTTAATTTGCATTTTTCAGATGACATTAATGTGAAGCATTTCCTCATATGCTTATTTGCCATCTGTATATCTTCTTTGATGAGGTGTCAATTCAGGCCTTTGGCTCAGTTTTGGATTGGGGGTTTTCTTATTATTGAGTTTTAAGTGTTCTTTGTATGTTTTGTATTACATGTTTTTAATCAAATATATCTGTTGCAAATAATTTCTTTCAATCTGTGGCTTGTCCTTTTAGTCTCTTGAGGCTATTTCATGTTTAATCATGTCATGAGCAAGGTTTTAGGCATTTTCAGCTTTAGTTTCTTCAAATCTATCCTGGAACCATTTACCTTCTCTCACAGAATTGTTGCAATCATTAAATTAGCAAATGCATACAAAAGAGCTTTAAGTTATAAAGGGTGATGCAAATAGAAATGTACTATTAGTGGTATGACTAATAAGCAATAAGTAGTCAACTTATTTTTTTTTTGAGTCAACATATAAATACAACATTTATATGGTGACTGCTGAGTTTGTCCCACAAGTGCTGCCATTATCAAAGATATCCTAAAGTAAATCCTCTGCTGGTATGGAAGTAGGAGTTTATTGAATAATAATAAGAAGAAAAGTAAGAAGCTGCAGCCCCAAAATCTTTGGAAATAATTATGTATCTCATTCATATCCTGTGAAACTGGAGACATAAATCATTCACTTTAAAGCTTGAATTGTTCTAGTAAAAGATATTTTTTTTTGTCCTGTTTGGCATTATGAAAGTGTGAGAGTAGAAAATAGCATATTTGTTTTTGGTGACTATATAGTTACCTGGATTGGTTGCTGAATAAAAGAGCTCTTCATTTGCTCAGCTCAGTTAAACAAATATCTGTGAAGATAAAAATCAATATTTATTATGGTTTTATGTATGTATAGTTTACCTTTATTGGAAATTCTGAAGTTGACTGTAGAGTCTCTTTTTTTCTCTTTATGTCAAAACACACATACACAATCACATACACATACACACACAGTTTTATAAATGCATGAATATTTATGTACAGAGTTCCTAGAAATCAGAACACACAGGGTTTAGGCAGATGAAGTTATACTCTACCATAAACTGCTGTTCGATTTTAACTATGAATAAATAAGATTGATGATGATGATGCTTCTGCTGCTACAACTATTTCTGCTACTAGCAAGTGTTTATTAAGAATTTAATATGAGCCAGGCACTTTTCTAAGAACATTACATAGATGCACAAATACAGTTAATTCTCACAACCTTAGGAGGTTTATTGATGAGGAAATGAAGGAAGAGAAGGTTAAGGTAACTAGAAAATAGTGGAGAGAGGATTGGCACCCAAGGAGTCTGATTCTGGAGCCAATGCTATAAATGGCCATATAATATAGTTTGTCAGTAGTAATAGTGTATGCATAGGTTTTAAGGAAAAAGTCATTTAAAACTGCTTCTTTGGAGTGATCACTGAATTTTAAAATGTTTAGGCATTTGTTTAAATTAAAGGCTTTTAAATCCCCAAACTGTATAAGCAAGGATGAAATGACAGGTCATAAGACCAATAGGTCATAAGGGTGTTTATTTAGTAGCAAATATATGTTGAATCTTTTAGCTCTCTCCTCGTTTTGCACAACTCCTGAATGTTTGTTAAACAGGGTAAGATTAATTAAGGAAACAAGAAATGTAGAGGATAGAATTAGCCACTGTGGATGTTGTGGGTGTGTAAGTTATGTGTGCTTGCAAGTGTGTGCACTTGAAGCTAGAGAAAAGGAAGAAAACAATTCAGGAAAGAAGAAAAGTGGGAAGATGGAAGAAATTTACTTGGAAATCTAAGCATAAACTGAGGGGCACTGTCAGGAATATACCCTTTACACGCATTACAGGTAAAAGGTGAACTAAGAACAACTTAACAACAAAAATGATTAACTGCAATATTTATTATATTAATGTAGGCAGATAAACATGTTAAATATAGAGCTTCATTGTTAATTTTAACATTTAATTATCCAAAGAAGATCCCTTCTTAAATGTGCACTTTGGAGTCTGTGTAGTGATCTTTTCTTTTTCCCTAGGCACTGAAAATGAAGATGCTGGAAGGGACTATCACAGTGATAATCAAGCAAGTTGGATTCAGCGTATGATAATGGCCTTGGTGAGTGATTCAGCTTTATTCAATACCAGAGAAGGACGTGCTGGGAAGGTGCACAACTTCATGCTGGGCTTGAATCTCAATACATCTTATCCACTGTCTCCTTTGAGTGACTTTGCCACACAGGATTCCTTTGATGATGATGAGCTGGATGCAGCTGTAGCGGGTAAGTGCATGATTAATCAGTGGGAGCTAATTCAGGAGATCTTTATTCTTTCTCTGGAGAGAAGCATTTTAATTATTATTAACACTCATGTATTCTCAATTATTAACAACCTGCATTTAATGTGTGAAGGGCTTCAAATTTTTAGAGTTATTTTTGTTGCTGTTTGTTTGTATTTTTGAGACAGGTTCTCGCTCAGTCACCCAGTGGCACAATCATGGCTGTTCACAGCCTTAAATTCCAGGGCTGCAGCAATCTTCCTGCCTCAGTTTCCTGAGTAGCTGGGACTACAGGTGCACATCACCATACCCAGCTAATTTTTTTTCTCAGAAATGGGATTTTGCCATGTTGCCCACGCTGGTCTCAAACTCCTGGGCTCAAGTGATCCTTCTATCCTGGCCTCCCAAAGTGCTGGGACTACAGGCAGGAACCACGGTGCCTAGGCTGGATTTTTGTTTTTTTAAAGAAAAATTTACATTGGATGGAAAATGCTCTAGACATGTCAGTATAGAAAATTTTCATTAAAATGTTGAGGGGGATGGCTGGGTGCGGTGGCTAACGCCTGTAATCCTAGCACTGTGGGAGGCTGAGACAGGCAGATTACCTGAGCTCAGAAGTTCAAGGCCAGCCTGGGCAACATAGTAAAACCTTGTCGCTACTAAAAAAAGAAATACATCAACAACAAAAAAATTAGCTGTGTGTGGTGGCATACACCTGTAATCCTAGCTACTCAGGAGGCTGAAGCATGAGAATTGCTTGAACCCGGAGGTGGAGGTTGCAGTGAGCCGAGATCATGCCACTGCACTCCAGCCTGGGCAACAAAGTGAAACTCTCTCAAAAAAAAAATATTGAGGGGGACTTTAGATTTTCTCTGTAGTAGTCACAGTTCATTTGGAGAAATTAGGAAACTATTTACTATTTTCTGAAAGGGATTTGAGGAAGGGAATTAAGTGCTTATAAAATTGTTCCAAACCTTGAGGGAGCAAGCTTTAGGCTGAGCTTTCAGGAATGACTCAAAAAGTACTTCAGAATCATCCCCATAAATGCCTTGGCAACTGTGCTTGGCAGAAGAAATAGCAGAAGTGTAGCTTCTCTCTCCTTTTTTTTTTTTTTTCAGATTTTATGCAAGTGTTTCTCTTTGGCAGAGGCCAGTTCTCAAGAGAACTGGAGCTGTAAGGGAATCTGGCAAACACATTCCTTAGCCTGACTCCCTAGTGCAACACAGGGCTTGAGTCAGCCAGCCTGTCCTGTTCATTAGGCTGCTGGACCTGTCTCTCCAGTTCTCAGAAAGGTTAGGTAATTTTCTTCAAGCTGCCCAGCAAGAACCTAGTCACTTTCAGATTTATCACTTAGCCAAATCCTCAAGAATAATTCCCTTTGGGCCTCAGTTCCATGCCTGTTATAGATTTAAAGTTAAATTTGCTTTGGTGACCAATCAATACATAATAATTTTTTGGTGATAATTCTGTCATCTTAAATTTTTATAGTTCACCACACCATCATCTTTTCCTTAATGTCCAAATGTTATTCCTCAATCATTTCTGTCTAAAGACATTTTGACTAGATGCAGAAAAAATTCAAATGGGCTATTTCCAAAATAAATTTCTACTGCCTTTTGTTTAAGCATCATACCTAGAACATACCTGTGAAATTTAGGATATAGTTTTGGATTTTGCTGTTGTTTTGGTATTGTTGTTTCTTTCTGTTGTTTGACCCCTTCAGAGGAATTACAGAAGCAAAAATGACCCCTGTTGTTTAAATAAGATTAATGCAAACTCGTTATATTTTGTTTTATGTTTATGGCATTAAACTAGGATATGAGGTATGTCTGATTATATACCTGTAATCCCAACAGGATTCACTATGTTATATAGTATATTAACTATTATGTTAACTATAATGAAATTCTGTTATAAAGTCAGTATCTATTTTTAAATTCATCCAAAATAAGAATACACTTTATACATTCAGTGACATTATTTTTCTTGTTTAGTCACATAACTATGCTTATTGCCATCCCAATGCCAATTAAATATCTCTTCCAGAAATGTATGCTTTATAGATGAATGATGATGAGCTTAAAAAAACTATAAACTCATACAGTATGTCGATATAGAGAGAATCTTCAGTCGTTTTACTCTATAGAAAAGGAAGATCAAAGAAGATAATTCTATAATATTTGCCTAAGATTTCTCAACAGAGTTGAGATTGGGACACAGGTTTCTTGACATTGCTTCTAAGCCTTTCCCTTGGCCACATACCATTCCGCATAGCCCTTGGTTTTCTTAGTCATCCACTTATGTAAAAATGGAAGTTTTCTCTGTGTATACTTTATTCCATCTGTTTTACATTATTACTTGTATTGCATCAGCTAGCACAGCTCTTTATGTAATGCTGTATTTGGGGATGATTGATAGTTTATATTTCCTTATGTTATCTTATGAAAACTGTCTATAACTCTTCTTTCAAAGGTCACTAAATTCGAATTTCAATTTCAGTTAGAATTTCATTATAGTTAACATAATGAAATTTTCACAGCATACGGTCTACACTCCACATTTAAAAAAAAATCCTGGTAGATTTGGAATATTTTATGTAGATTTGGTGGTATTGGGGTGACCAGATAAAATACAGAATACACAGTTAGATTTGAATTTTAGATATGTGTATAAATAATTTATATATGATTTTTGCAGCATTTGGGACGTACGCCAAATAATTGTTTGTTGATTATCTGAAATTCAAATGTAACCAGGCATCCTGTATTTTTATTAGCTAAATTTGGGAACTTCAGAAAGTATGCCTCTTCCTTTTAAATTATTTTGTATTTTCATCTTCCTTCTGTCTTTTGTTCATTCTTTCATTCACTTAGATTTATTTATTGAGTACTTACAATGTGCTTGGTTCTTGGGATCCAGCAGTCAATAAGATAGATACAGTCCTTGGCCTCATGAAGATTAAAATCATTTAATGGCCTTTCCTCAAAGTTGTGATTCATGGAAGGACTTCAGTGCTTTACTTTCGTTAATAATGATGGAAAAGTAGAGTAAAATTAAAATATAGAACGCTGATTCTGACGGAACTGTAAGTTAGTGAGGATACATCAACATTAATTGAGGATATAACTGCAAACTAAGTATATGATTTGAGGGTTGCGCATGGTGGCTTCCAGCACTTTGGGAGGCCAAGGTGGGCAGATCATCTGAGGTCAGGAGTTAAAGACCATCCGTGCCAACATGGTGAAACCTGTCTCTACAAAAATACAAAAATTAGCTGGGTGTGGTGGCACATGCCTGTAATCCCAGCTACTTGGGAGGCTGAGGCAGGAGAATTGTTTGAACCTGGGAGACAGAGGTTGCAGTGAGCTGAGATCACGCCACTGCACTCCAGCCTGGGCAACAGAGCGAGACTCATTCTCAAAAACAAACAAAAGGAATATGACTTGAATGTGGGTGTTCGCATTTGGAGAATAATAGTTGTACATCACCTTGTCTGACTCCTTTCTTCATTTAATATCCTTTGAAAGAAGAGTTATAGACAGTTTTCATGAAATAACATAATTTCCTTATGTTATAAACTATCAATCATCCCCAAATATGGCATTATATAAACCATTTTTTTTGAGATACTTGAAAATGTTCTAAGCTAAATTATTTTAAATTAATGATGTTTGGAAAGAACTTTAAATTTTCTCAGTGTGCATTTTATTTAAATTACATTTTATTCATTTCTATGTATTTAATTGAAAAAAATGTTTCTGGGGTATTGATTTCAGTAAAAAATGTAGTCAGTTCAGTCAGTTTACAGATTGATTTAACTTTATTATTAAAGGCCAGAAAAAGTCCTTACAAAGGTAGATCTAGTTTACCTCCCTCTGGTAGTTTCCAATTTTTAGAATAATCATATGTTTGGAATGAAAAGTTAAAACATTTATCACAAACTGTGATCATTTTGGTTCATAAGGTCTTCTTTAAAATTCCTATTTTAAAGAATGCCAACTAAAACTTTTAGCCACAATTTATTTAAAACATTAATTAAGCACATTTCTTTTTAAATTTTGCCACCCCCATGCAAAAAAGATTTTATCTAATCTAGATATTATGTTAGAAAAATGTTTATATAAATTAAAGTTTGAGTGTCTTGGAATTAAAGCAATCTCTCAACCTAAAATCAGTAAAAGTGCACTATTTTTGTGCTTGCTACTTCACCTTGCAGACTGTATTTTGTAAACAATAGAAATTGTAATATGATAAAATTCCCCTCCTGAGTTTACTGCAAAGTAGTTGTGTACCTGTGGAAACAAATTTTGGAGAGCTTTTCATGAGTCATATGGCTTCTTTCCTGTTTACTTTTGTGTTTTTCCTATTTACTGTGACACATACCATCTGGAAATAAGAAATAAAGACATGAGTTAGTTTAGGCCAGAGTTCAAAACACAGACATCCAAATATTTGAACATTGAAGCTGTGTGATATATTTATAAAATGACCATTACAAATATCCAAAGCTGATCTGCTTTAAGGAACTGTTACATAATTTTTAAAACAGAGTTATGTTTCCACAACCATCAGAGAACCCGATTAACTCATTCGCAAGTTTAGAATCCTTGTACGTTTTTAAATTATGGGTGGATATTCTTCCATCGTGGCATTTACCCAATACTCTACGATATTTTAGTAGATGTTACACAATAAATCGGGTTCAAGTTCAAATAAACTTGGAAAAACTTACAACTCAATCTCCCGCTTCAAATACAATGAGATACCTTCCCGAGTTTAAGTCCTACTTACAGGTGCTTGAGGATAGTACTTTAAAAGAAGACTGGCCAATATTTGAATCTCATTTGGACCCTTTACTAGCAGGCAATCTTAAGCAGTCACTTAGCCTAAACCTCAATTTACTTATAAAATAAAAATAATAATGGTACCTATGTTATAGAGTTATTTTGAGGATTGGTTAGCATTATCATATAAAGTGCTGTTAGTGACAGCCATAGGAAGGAAAATAGGGAATGTGCATTATTATTGGCTAGTACTTTAAGTTGTTGAACTTTGCCTTTCTGTAGACATGACCTTATTTAATCATGGTACTCTTATTTTGTATATGAGGCATCAGTTTATATCTTGCAAAACTATGCTTTTTGCAACACAGTTAGGAAACACTACTTAGTGGTTTTGTGTTTTTTTTTTAAATTTTTTGTGACACGGATGAACTTAGGGGACTTTATGCTAAGTGAAATGAGACAGACACTACATGATGTCACCGGTCATGTATAATCTAAAAAAGTTGAACTCAGAAGTAGAAAATAGGATAAAGATTACCAGAAGCTGGGGGGAATTTGCGGAGGAGGCAGGAGATGGAGAAAGAGGTGGCCTTACTCAAAGGGTACAAGTTTCAGTGAGACAGGAGGAATAAGTTCTGTGTATCTACAGCACAGCATGGTGCCTGAGTTAATAATAATGTATATTTCAAAATAGCTAAAAGAGAGGATTTGGATGTTCTTACCACAACGAAGTGATAAATATTTGATGTTATGAATATCTTAATTACTTGATTTGATTATTCCAAAATGTATACATGTAATGAAACATCACATTGTACCCCATAAATACACACAATTATTATTTGTCTACAAAATAAAAATCGTTTTAAACATAAAACAGACAATAAAAGGAATACTACTTACCATCAGTTTATCTTGAAGGTGGGAATGGTGGTGTTTAGTTACAAACCAAAGCTGGAAATTGGTCCACATGATTTTTCTCTCAAATGCACTCCCTCTTGGATTTAAGAAAGAATAAAAGGTTACTACCAGTTTCCTGCTAAGGGGCAAACCAAACAGGATATGAGAGAAATGATCTGTTTTTGGTTACACTTTCAGCTAAAACTGTTTTAAAAGCTGAGTTTATGAAGCCCTCCCCCCTCCCAAATTTATGAATTGTAATTATATTTGCATTAGAGTAGGGAAAAGCATTACATGTAAAAATAACAGTAATCCTTCCTCTCTTACGCAAGGTTTCAGTTTTCTCAGTTTAGTTACCTGTAGTCACCTGTGGTTGACCACAGTTTGAAAAAAAATAAAAAATTTCAGAAATAAATAGTTCAATGTTTAAATTGCATGCAGTTCTGAGTGGAATGAACCCTCATGCCATTCCTCCTGATTTGTGAAACATCTCTCTGTCCAGGCTGAATGTGCTACCTGCCCATTAGTGACTCAGTGGCCATTCAGTTCATCAGATTGACTGTCACAGTATCAGTCTCTGTATTCATGTAACCCTGTTTTTTCTACTTAAAAATGGCCACAAAGTCTAAGAGCAGGGATGCTGGCATATTGTTATAATTGTTCTCTTTTTCTTATTACTGTTGTTAATCTCTTACCGTGTCTAATTTATATATTAAACCTTATCATGGGTATGTATATGTGAGAAAAAACATAGTATATGTAGAGATTTGTTCTATGCACAGTTTCACACATCCACTGGGCGGGTCTTAAAACATATCCCCCCCAAATAAGTAGGGACTACGTGCTCCCATGATTGTGTTTTTAAATGTTAGGTTTAACTGTGATAAAATACACATATGAATGTGGTTTAAATAAGTGATAGGATTATATGCTGAGAGCCTCTATACTTTGTAGTTATTATTTTTTATATTATTCATTTTAAACCCTCTTAGTTATTCAATCATGCCACTTTCTAAAGTAATAGTGTGACACCATGCTTAGGGCTTAGACCTTGTGAACCTGGATTGGAATTTTGACTCTCACTATCTGTTTGAAAATAGACCATTTATTTTACCTCTTTGAGCCTCAGTTTCCTTATCTTTAAAATGGCTACTTCCTTTGTAAGATTCTGTTTTCTTTAGTCTCCTTGTAAGAGTCTTGTAAGAATAATAAATCTTATATATGAAATTTCTGATACATAATAGACTCAGTATAAATGAAGTCACCATTAGGAGAAATATGAGTAACCAACTAATGAATTTCCAACTTTTTAGTAAAATATTTAAAAATGAATTTAAGCCAAAGACTCACTATTTTTACCTTTAAGATGTTCATATATGTAATGGTTAAACTAAAAATTTCAGAGGAATAGATATCAAAAATGGGCTTGACAGCCTCTTTATCTATTTCAGTTTTGCATCTTTACATTCCTGGTTCTGTGATAGATAGTCTAGTATCATGGCTGGTGGCAAAGTGCATGCTCACTACTGTCTGTAGATACTTATAAGAAAAGAGAATTGATCTACAGGTAATTATTTAAAGAATTATTTCTCTTATCTCTCTTTGTTGCCCTATAAGTTAGCTTTGGACACAGAAAGCCTTTATTATTTGGCCATATTACCTTATCCTTGCTTTTAAAAATAGCTTTATTTTCAGCATATTTGTTTTTAATTCAAGACCATTATTCACACCTTTCCTCTTTGCGTCACCTATTCTGGGCAGTATGAATTGCCTCAGTCATAAAATTTACTCTTCTTTATTTATAAGCATCACTAGTAAGTGTCTGTAACGTTGATTTGTTATCCCATTTTAGAAATGGGAATTTTTAATGGACTTGAGAAAACAGATGACTTTGCTAACTGTAGAAAGTTCGAAGGATATTAATGTTTCTTAGTATTAATAACTATGCTGAAGTCTTATTTTTCACTTTACACTGAATAAAATATTATGACTGTCTCATTGATATTTTTATTTCAACCTTTACTGATAATAATGAGGATTATGGATTTAATTGGACAGGAAGAATTTAAAGATTTTCTTTCCTTTTTGATTTCATGCTCTTAAAATGTAATAAGTAAAATTGACTATAGAATGATAGTGTTATTCTTACTTAGAAACATATGGAGGGAAACTAACATACACTGAGTTCCTACTGTATGCTGAGCGTGTATGTGTGTACATATGTATAAGGTCATAGGTACATATTCGTATCTGGGGTGACCATCTTCACTTCACTCTACTGTCATGGGCCTCCCTCTTGGGCTTAGCCAGCCTTCTTCCTAACAGCAGAGGAAATAACAGTGTGGACAAGGGAACAGAGAAAAGCAGCTACATGGTGTTTTATTCAGTTCAGTTCAAACCAGTTCTCTTCTGGTCATGTTTTGTTTTCCTGGCAAGTGAGTTAGGAGCACCACACATAAATGTGAAGGGCAGTATGTTATCAGTGTTATTTCTTCATGAAATTAATGACCTCTAGGACCTCTGTTTCTTCAGACCCCTTGCCATCTCATTTTGATCTCCTCCCATACTGTCCTCAGACTGCAGGCTCCTTGCTGTCTCTCCTCAAACACACCCAGCCTGATTCTGCCTTCAGACCCTTGCTCCAGCTCCTCCCTCTCTCTGGAAACCTCTGGATCCCACTCTCCCAATCTTTAGATGGCTGTTCCATACCATTATTCTTGTTTCAGTGTAAAGTTTCCTTCTCAGAGACATCTCCTCTGACCATCCGACTGAAGTGACTCCTTATTACAGCGTCCTTGATCATTTTCTTCATTGCATTGATCGCTTTATGAACTGTCCTCTTCATACATTTATTTACTTATTGGCGGTGTACTCACAATATGAACTCTATCAGAGAAGAGCGTGTATCTATCTTGCTCAGCATCTAGAATCGAATCTGAATGGTGGTAGACATACTTGCAGAGTGTGTTGGCCGGATGATTTTCCTGGGCTCCCACCTTGTGGTGGAATGCACACTCACCCCCGAGAGAGGCAGCATGGGATCCATACAGAGTCTGCCACTTCCCAGTGATGCCACCTTCGAGATGACTCTTCACTGGCTTCACCCTCCATTACAGCTGTCCTCTGCCTCACCTGTTATAACAATTAAACAAGACTATGCATGAGGAAATGTTTAGAAACCTGAAAAGACCTATGTAATGTACGATAATACTATTAAAAGTGATCACAGCTTAGAGTTAATACCAGCACCTAAGCTAAGTGCTTCCCATGCCTTGTCCCAGTAAATCCTCACAGCAACCTTATTTGATAATTACTTTTATCCTGATGTTACAGGTGAAGAAACTAAGACTTAAATATAATATTACAACTGCTAAAGTTGGTGTCATGCCCAGCTCTATTTGTCTCCAAAGCCTAAGGGCATAATCATATGAAATTCTGTCTTTCAAATTTTAAACAAATGTTTTTAGATGATAAATATGGATGAATGATCATTTAATTCATTCTTGTTTTTCTTTTATGTTTTTAAGATCCCGATGAATTTGAGCGAATATATGAGCCCCTGGATGTCAAAAGTAAAAAGATTCATGTAGTGGACAGTGGGCTCACGTTTAACCTGCCGTATCCCTTGATACTGAGACCTCAGAGAGGGGTTGATCTCATTATCTCCTTTGACTTTTCTGCAAGGCCAAGTGACTCCAGTCCTCCGTTCAAGGTAAGGAGACCTAATATAGCATTCCGTTCTCTACCACATTCTCTTGCTTGCCTTATAGATGTCTTAGTCCCTTTGACTCCGGTTTCTTATTCCTTTAACATATTTTGTACATTTTCATGAGTAATAGTTCTAAAATGCAGACATGATTCCATCAGTCTCCTGCTTAAAGAAACTTTTAAATGATTCTAATGAGCTCAGTAAAGTTCAGAGTCCTGAGCAGGACAAGAATAATACAGTGGGTCTGAAGTTTAGAAAGGAAATGAGGCTGAGATTTGGGAGTTAGCAAGTAAATGATCATTTAACCGTGCATGGAGAGGGTATGCCCTGAGAAGAGAAGTGGACATAAATAGCACTTTAAAGAACACTGTCAAGGGGAAAGGAGGGGAACAAAGGAAGTGTATAGAGTTATGAGAATTGAAGATATGGAACAGCAAGGAGGTCTTTAGTGAACTGGACAAGGACAGCTTCAATAGGGATGTGAGGGCAGAAATCACACCAGAGGGGTTTGAGGGATGGAGACAATTTTGTTGATTGATCAGGGAAGGAGATAGACTGCATCTGTAAGAGGAAGTGGGGAAGAAGAAAACTGTGTGTGTGGTGGGGGTGGGTTGTTGATAGCAGAGGCAAGCATGTTTACATACCGATGGCTAGGAGTCGTTAATGAAGAAGGTATGACTGAAGAGGGGAGAGATGAATACAGGATGAAGTCACATCTCTGGGAAGGATGTGGGGGTGGGAAGTGGGAAAGGAATCAAGGATACAAGTGGAGAACAGTATTGAAATGTCCACGCTGGGGGAAATGGCAGCAGATGAAGATTTAATATTAGGTATGCAGAAAGGAAGTTAAGGAAGTACTCATGTGATGACTTCGAAGTTTTATAGGAATTAGGAGTCAAGGTTATCTTGTGAGGTTAAAAATATGGAGGTAGTGGAGTCAGACAAGTGGGACGAATAAAAGTTCACCTCTGTGAAGAAATGAGAAAAGCTTCTGAATGCAACAATATGGAAAATTGCTGGGCAGCACTCTGGCCTCACCCTCAAATAAATATGCTTTGCTCCCTCTGCCTGGAATACTCCAAACATAATTTAGACACAGCTCAAAAGTTATCTTTCTTGACTTCCACTCATATGGTTAAAGCGCATAGGACTCAGTAAATTCTTCTACTACAACAATTTTCATAGTATATTGTATGTTTTTGCTTTTATATATATTGCTTTCACTGTCTGTGAACTCCTTGGGACTAGAACTCTGTTCTCTGTGTGTATTTATTTTGTTTTAATCATTTGGTCCTAATTGTCATTTAAGTGCCTGCCAAAATATGAGCATATAGGATGTTTTTTTGTAGGTGAATAAATGAAATGCTATAAGAGAGATGGAGTTATTATTTCAACTTCATAAATAAAATAGTAGCAATTCATAGCGATTAAATGAAACAGTTCATGATCTCCCAACCAGGTGGAGTCAGTGATAGCCCATGTCCTCTGACAGCATATCTGATTTTTTCTCTATCATATGATAATTAAACTGCTCCCAAGACTAATAATGGTTATAAAAACCATTACATATATAGAAAACCTTACATGTTCAAAGTGCTTTCATACTTGATCTATTTTTGAGGTAGCAGTGGTGTTCAAAGAAACAAGTAACAATGAGATAAAACCTTATCAACAAATAAAATAATATGTGGAATGAGCGAAGCCCACTACCTGGCTAGGGAAGTGCTAGTTAAGAAACGGTGAGATGGGGCTGGGGCCTGTAATCCCAGCACTTTGGGAGGCCGAGGTGGGCAGATCACATGAGGTCAGGAGTTCGAGACCAGCTTGGCCAACATGGTGAAACCCAGTCTCTACTAAAAATACAAAAATTAGCCAGGCATGGTGGCATGCACCTGTAGTCCCAGCTACTTGGGAGGCTGAGGCAGGAGAATCACTTGACCCTGGGAGACAGAGTTTGCAGTGAACCAGGATAGCACCACTGCCCTCCAGCCTGGAGGACAGAGAGAGACTCTGTCTCAAAAAAACAAAACAAAACACACACACACACACACACACACACACACACACACACACACACACACACACGCACAATAGTGAGATGGGACCAGACTCCAAAGCTACAGAATGAGAATTTCTTACCCTTTACCAGGTGCCTCCTTTGTGCTCACTGTTCATGAACTCTTTTCTGTGTACTGTGCTGTGTGCAGCAATTAGTGGGAAAATAGGGTTCCTGATCTCCCATAACATTTTGGTTTTTTGCGGGGAAAGACTTTTATTCACAAGAGCCACTTGCAGGGAAACTGAGAAACTTACTATTACATATTGATATAAATTTATATAAGTATGTGTATTATAAGGGATAAATATAAAAATACGTTGGTGCATACTGGACTTCATGAACAGGGTAATAAATGAAATAGGGTGAAAACAGCACAGAGAAGGCAATGAGCAAGCACACTGAGGGGCTGGAGTGATCTGATTAGAAGCGACAGATATTCAGCTCCCTTAGGAAGGCTTAAGGAGAGAGTTTAAGGTAGGACAATAAGAAATGGAGAATCAGCGGAGGATTTCAGCAGACAAATGACTCCATGAAATTGGAATTTTAGGATGATTAATCTGACAATGGAAAGTAGGATGAACTGGAGAATGGAAGGCAAGGAATTAACACTAAGAGGAATGTACTGTAATTCAAGCATAGGACAACGAAGTACTTCTGCACCACAGTGGGTGACTATGAATTTGATGACCTATGAGAAACAGTGGGGAGGTAGGTTTCAATGGATGACTCTAAGATGATAGCTTAGAAGCTGCTTCTAGTGGTAGAAGACACTGTATTATTCACTTCACTAATGGGGGTGTAAAATGTCAAAGCCATCGTTTTATACATGAATCAGAGCTCCACCACCTTAATGAGTTGAAGGAGGTTTTGGAATATCATTTTGTACCTTTAAAAAGAATCATTGTACTTTGCAATCGTTTTTAAATGTTGACTCATTATTTGTAATTAAGAATATATACTTGTAAAATGTATGCACATTTGGATTATATATGCAATACTTTCAGACAACAGCTGTTAATATTTTGGTGACTACCAGGGTCATATAGTTTTGTATTCTGTTTCTTTCTACTTACAACTATATTATGAGCATTTTTTCATGCCATTAAATATTTTTAAAAACATAATTATAAAGACGTATAAGATATATATATATAAAAGAGAGCTATATGAGATGTTTATAAAAGAAAAATAAAAATATATAGTATCTCTGTATACAGATATGTGAGAATTTAACAGTGCTCTATTTTCAACTTTTAGATTATTGCCATCTTGCCACCTCTTTCTGTAATCATTATCCTTGCACATGACTCTTTAATCACACTTTAATTATTTATTTAAGTTGGTTTCTAAATGTGTATCACTTTATGACTTGTAGTAAATATTTTCAGATTGTTTTCACCAATTTACATTACTTTATATAATTATATAGGTGAGTCTCTGTTTCACATGCCTTTGCTGGCAGGAAAAAATATTAAAGACAGAGTAGAAAAAAATTTTTATACAATATGGTGGGGGAAAACCCCTCACATTTTTGCTTCAGTTTGCTTCCTTTGTGAGACTAAATGGTTTGTCATGCTTATTATATATTGGCGTTTTTAAATTACTTTTAATTGTATTATTTGTGTTGTTTCTATTAATAAACATTCTTTTTATGTCTTAAGAATATTAAAGTTTGTCTTATTTTTGCAAATATGACCTAATAAGTCATTTGTATTGGGATTTTTATTTCTGATGATTTTACTGTTTCAATATTTATTTAGGAGCTTCTTCCATTGTTTTTATTCTTACTTGTGATTTTTAAAATTGTTTTTCAGTATATTTTCTCTTTTTCTTATTACTTTTTTAAATTTTTATTTCTAATTATGTATGGATACAGAATAGTTGTACATATTTATGGGGCACATGTGAAATTTGATACCATCATATGTGGAATGATCAATTAGGGTAATTGGGGTTTACATCCCTTCAAGCATTTATCACCTCTTTGTGTTAGTAACATTCCAATTCCATTATTTTAGTTATTTTGAAATATATAATAAATTATTGTTAACAAGAGTCACCCAATTGTGCTACTGAACATTAGATCTTATTCCTTCTATCTTGCTGTTATTTTTGTAACCATTTTCCATTCACTCTTTATTTCCTCTTCCCACTATCCTTCCCAGCATCTGGTAACCATCATTATATTTTCTATTTCCATTAATTCAATTGTTTTTAGTTCCCACATGTGAATAAGAACATGTAATATTTGTCTTTCTGTGCCTGGATTATTTAACTTAACATAATGTCCTCTAGTTCTATCCATATTATTGCAAATGACAGGGCTTCTTTATTTTTTTATGGCTGAATACTATTCTGTAGTATGTAGTATCACATTTTCTTTATTCATTCGTTGATCAACGCTTACATTGATTCCATGTCTTGGCTGTTGTGAATAGTGCTGCAGTTAGCATGGGAGCACAGATGTCTCTTCAATATACTGGTTTCCTTTCTTTTGGATGTATACCCAGAAGTGGGATTACT
The DNA here is from genome assembly GCA_963574635.1 of Cheracebus regulus. NCBI lineage: Eukaryota > Metazoa > Chordata > Mammalia > Primates > Pitheciidae > Cheracebus > Cheracebus regulus. Next base: position 80,372 of record CAUYQU010028558.1, read on the forward strand.
GGATCATATGGTAGTTCTATTTTTAGTTTTTGGAGGAACCTCCATATTGTTTTCTGTGGTGACTGTACTAACTTACATTCCCAGCAACTGTGTAGGAGGGTTCCCGTTTCTCCACATCCTCATCAACATTTGTTATTTCCTATCTTTTGGATAAAAGCCATTTTAACTGGGATGAGATTGAATCTTATTGTAGTTTTAATTTGTATTTCTTTGAGGATTAGTGATAGTGAACATTTTTCATATTCCTGTTGGGCAATTATATGTCTTCTTTTGAGAAATATATATTCAGATCTTTTGCCTATTTAAAATCTGATGGTTTCTTCTATTGTTTGATCTTCTTTTTTTATTATTTTTTTTGAGATGGAGTCTTGCTTTGTCGCCAGGCTGGAGTGCGGTGGCGCAATCTCAGTTCACTGCAGCCTCCACCTCCTGGGTTATATATTCTGTTTATTAATTCCTTGTCAGATGGATAGTCTGCAAATATTTTCTCCCATTCTGTGGTTCATCTCTTTTCCTTGTTGATTATTTCCTTTGCTGTTCAGAAGCTTTTTAGCTTGATGTGATCCTATTTGTTCATTTTTGCCTTGGTTGCCTGTGCTTCTGAGGTCTTATTCAAGAAATCTTTGCCTAGATCAGTGTCCTGGAGTGTTTTCCCAGTGTTTTATTCTAGTAGTTTTATAGTTTTAGGACTTAGATGTTAGTCATTAATTGATTTTGATTTGAGTTTTATATATGTCAAGAGATAACTGTCCAGTTTCACTCTTCTGCATGTAGATATTCAGTTTTCCTAGAAACCATTTGTTGAAGAAACTGTCTCTTCCCCAGTATATATTCTGGGCAACTTTGTTGCAAATGAATTGAACTGTAAATGGGTGGATTTATTTCTGGGTTCTCTATTCTGTTTCATTGGTCTATATGACTGTTTTTGTGCCAGTATCACGCTGTTTTAGTTACTGTAGCTTTGCCGTATAATTTGAAGTCAGGTAATATAATGCCTCCAGCTTTGTTCTTTTTGCTCAGGATTGTTTTGCTTATTTGGGGTCTTTTGTGGTTCCATATAAATTTTAGGGTTTTTTTTTTCTATTTCTGTAAATAATGCCATGGTTTTTTGATGGGGATTGCAATGAATCTGTAGATTGCTTTGGGTAGTATATTCTTGAAATTCAGTCTTACCAATATCAGCTAAATATGGATTAATATCTTAATTTTTATATTATTATTCTAAATATATTTGACTCATTAATATTTTTAATGAATTGCATTTGTAATAACACAGTCCCCCATAGACTTTTTTCAGCGTTATTTTGTTATACTTATTTTATCAAATACTATATAATAATTATAGGGCACGAGGATTTTTTTTCTTAATCTGTTGTGTTCAATTTATCCATCTGACGATCTGACAGTTCTTATGTCAGTACCATGCTGCATTTTAATAACCATAGCTTTATTATATGCTTACTATATTTGAGAGCATGACTCCAATCACTGCTTCTGTAGTACATATAGGCATTTCTACTTGTGCATTCTCTTAGATGTGTTTTAAAATCATTTTGTCAATTCTTTTCTTTCCATGGCTTTTTCCAAATTTATATACTTCCTTTTATTGTTTATTTAGCATAACATGAAACCTACCATTCTGGAAACAATGAATTATATTTTCAGAGATTTACTATAAAGGAATTGCAAAATATCATACATAATATAGGTTTTTGTGTCTCTAAGTATGTACTTCAAAGTCAACAAAATAAACTTTACAGGCTGACTTAGAATATCAAAAACACTTTAAACCTATAAGTGTTGTTATCAAAGTATGTATTCCTAAATGAGTCTAAAAGATTACCAAAGTAGAATTTCTAAATTGATAAAGATGTTATACTTTCAATACTAAAATAGAATATTAGTTTTATATAAAACATAGTAAGATTTGAAAATTGACAAGGAGACTACTACATTGAAGTTCTTTTGATAGGAGGGGAAAATCTCTAATGTAATAATTGGATATATGCAATATGATGTTATAAGGGAATTACATAGTGAATCATTTCCTGTTTTTGAGACTGAAATATGGACACTGCCTTTCACAAAATACTAGCGCATAAATGCTGAGCAAAAACTAGAACTATTGACTTTGTTTCACATTTACAGATAATTCTAGCATTTCATATAGTTAAATGTCATATTTTGTCAAGAAGATGTAGAAAGATGGAGATCATGTCTTTTGATTAAAGCAACCACAGTTTATGTTGTGTCTATGTTGTAACTGGCCTTGAAAGTCAGTGATGTCAATGTAAATGACACTAATTTCTTTAGATTCGTTAGCACATACCCTAATAGTAGTCCAATATAAAGAGTTCATGATTCTAAATATTATTACTATTAATTTACCTAACAAAAGCGGCTTTGTATTTCAGTCTGTCAACTTTCTTTTTGTTAACCATTTAGTATTTTAGATTTATAATATGTAAATTTAGTGTGACATTCGGGCTTATCCAAGGACAATCAATGAGATTGATTGTTGGTCATGAAAATAAGCCAGAGTCTTCATACTGAAGCATGCAAGATTGACAGGCTGTGAATTTAGGGAAAATGAAAGGACTTTGGGTTTTTTTGGGGAGCAAGAAAGCAAGGAATATAGAATTTATTTAATACTGGAAATTATTTTCCCCTTTATCTTACTAACTTTTAGGGAGAGTAATAGATTTAAGTTGTTATCCCATAAATGAGGTTATATTGTATTGCCATACATTAGGCATAAATCTGGCTGAGTTTTTCAGTGTTCATTTAAACACTTAATGACAAGAAGCTAGAACAATGGGTTTATTCTCTTAAAAATTATTCAAGGAAAAAAGGAAGGAAAAAGAAAGAGGCAGTGAGGGAAGGAAAGAAGAAAGGGAAATTTGAAATGAGGCAGTCTTCACAAATGATAGAAGTAATGTATCTACATTAAACTGATCTGCCTGTATTTCATTTAGGGTCAGAATTCCATTTAAACCCACTAATGAGGAAAAAGAATCTGTATTTTTTCCACAATCACCTGATTTATTTATTTATTGAAACGAGGGCATGACCTGTTTAAGAATCGCCACATATTATTCATTTATAATATGTCAGGTGGTCCCACATCATGGCCAAATCCATCTAAGTGCTGGTTCTGGGGCACCGGTCCACAATGTCTAGTGAAGAAAAGGGCACAGCATTTAATGTGGTACTTCCAGTTTTACCTCTCCTACTAGCTTCCTGGAGCTTCTGTAACAAATGCCCCCAGGCGTGGTAACTTACAACAACAAAAATTTATTCTCTCGCAGTTCTGGAGGGCAGAAGTTGAAATGAAGGCAGCAACAGCTCCCCTGCCTCTCTGAAGCCTTCACAGTAGAACCCTTCCTTGCCTCTTCCAGCTTTTGGTGGTTTCAGGCATCGCTTGCCCTGCGGTTGCATCTCTCCAGTCTCCACCTTCATTTTTGTATGGCCTTTTTTTGTGTGTGCATGTCTTCTCTTGTATCTCATATAATTGTCTTTGAATTTAGGGCCCACCTACATAATCCAAGATGATCTAATCTCAACATCCTTAATTAAATTACATTTGCAAAGAGTCTTTTCCCAAATAATGTCATATTCACAGGGCTAAGGGGTTAGGGAATGCGTTATTTTATGGGGAGACGCCATTCAACGAACTACAGTCATACTGGTCACTCATATTGAGAATCAGTTGACTTGTGATGAGTAGATATTATGTTAACTGACATTAATTTCCCTTTACATATTTTCTGAGTTTATGGTAACCTCCTTGTGAATAACTAACCAGAATTACAAAGTGCTCTGTAAACTCTATACAACATGAGATATAGAAAATTATTTTCATGCTTATTGCATTATAAAGCTCTTAGAGCCTAATGGCAGCATGTCTTTTATTAAAAGTAAGAGTGACTATAACTGTAAAATAATTAATTCTAACTTGTAGTTTCCATCTGTTGTATTTTATATTACTTGCTTCAATAATTTTCTATTACTTGCTTCAATATATTTTGTTATTTAGAAATAACATTTACTTATAATATTCTGGAGGTTTTCTTACATGCTTATATGCCATCCATCTCCCTAATCTTAAAAATAGGTTTTATATAATGAGAAACATTGTAGAATAGAAAGCACGTATTCTTGGTTTGCATAGAGACAAAAGAAATCTGACCTCCTCGAAGGCAATTTATTTTTTATGTATATATGTGTGTGTGTATGTGTGTGTGTGTGTTTGAGACAGTCTCACACTGTCGCCCACACTAGAGTGCAGTGGCGTGATCTCAGCTCACTGCATCCTCTGCCTCCTGGGTTCCAGCAATTCTCCTGCCTCAGCCTCCTGAGTAGCTGGGACTACAGGCATGCACCATCATGCCAAGCTATTTTTTTTGTATTTTCAGTAGAGAAGGGATTTCACCATGTTGGCCAGGATGGTCTCGATCTCCTGACCTTGTGATCCGCCCACCTAAGCCTCCCAAAGTGCTGGGATTGCAGGTGTGAGCCACCGTGCCCAGCCTGTGTTTGTATTTTTATAAATAAATGTGTTGTTTCATGTATTTAAAATATATCTTTACATATTTTTGTATATAAATAAATTAAATGGCATATAAATGCTATCATACTATGTTTTGAATATATTTTTGTTATTTAGAAATAACATTTACTTATAATATTCATTTATTTGTTATTTATTTTCTTTCCTCTCCTTCAAGTTTCTGAGTGGTGTTTTAAATGACCACATCCAGCCTGGCCAACATGGTGAAACCCCATCTCCACTAAAAATACAAAAATTAGCCAGGTGTGGTGGCAGGTATCTTTAATCCCAGCTACTCAGGAGGGTGAGACATGAGAATCACTTGAACCCGGGAGGTGGAGGTTCACATGAGCCAAGATCGGGCCACTACACTCCAGCCTGGGCAGCAGAGCGAGACTCTGTCCTAAACAAACAAACAAAAAACCCCCAAACACCAAAATGAGCACAGATTATCTTACAAAGTATCTCTTTGAAGGATACCATCAAATTTTTATCTCACAGAAAGTCATTGTAGTTAGTACTATGTAAGTTTATCGTAAGTTAGTCAATGGAAATGTGAAGTATCTGACATGTCAAACAATAACCAAAATGGATGGTTATCACAGAACACAGTTCTGGCATGGTGCTGTAATTTGTGGAGCAGCGATTTTTTTTTTTTTGTTCACGGAAATCTTTTAAAATACTTTCTAAAAGTTAATGCACTTTGCTCATAGTCTGTGTCATTGTTTCTTGGTCTTTACAGAAAGAAACGAGACACTGGAGAGGAAATGCTTTATCCATTCTGTAATCACTGTCCTTGCCATCATCCGTTTTTAATCTTTTCCACATCAGGGTCACATAAGGAAAGGGAAAGTTTCCATCTCTTCCTAATTCTATCGTGAAGTGATCTGTCTAAAAATAGCCTCACTCTTACCGCACGTATTTCCCTTTTCCTTTTTCCCCCGGCATCCACACATCATTGGTCATACCCTTGAGTCATGTTTGTAAACACCAGAAAGCTCTTTCTTTTCCTTGCCCTCACGCAATTGCTCCACACTGTGAACTTTTGCTTTTATTTTGATGTTGAATAATCATGAATGAACAATTGCGAACAGTGCTAGACAAGAAATAACAAGCTGATTAATTCAGCTGAATAGAGAAAAAAAAAGAAGAGATTGATGATAAAAGCTTTCTCAAGTTTTCAGACAAAAAATTATTTACATCCATATGGAATTTTCAGTGAAATGTAATTGTATTTAGAATAATTGTTTATGAAGCAAATGCTTTCATATACATTCCATCCTTTGTTCTAGATTTTTATTTGTAAATGGTATTGAAAGAGAGTTGATTACCATAAAATTCATGACATTCCAGAAGCAAAAATAGCAGTGAAAGTTCAAGGAAAGGTATATTTTTCTCTGAATGGAAGGCCCTATCTTAAAGTACTTGTTTTCTTCTAATGTAAACTACCGAGGTCTTTATACATTTTATCATTTAATCCTCTCAGCAATCCTATGAGAAAGGCGATAGTATTAGCTTTATTTTACAGAGGTAGAAAATGAATCGGTGATAAATAAGGAACAGATGAAATAGAGATGAGATGGGATTGGGAGGCTGCTATGTCAGGGATAGTGAATAATCTGGTCTGTGTTTGTTTGTTCCTCAGTATCTCTGTGTTGCCTGTGGGGGACTATCACTGTACACCGCAGCCACGAAATATAATTTGTTTCTTGGGGAGCTGTGATGTTTCATTAGTTTGTCTCAGGTCATCCAGCTAGCAAGGTTTAGGATGTCTGTCTTGGAGCTGAGCCTTTCACACTGCACAACCCAGGGCCACAATCATGCAGCACCTTCCTGCTGTTATCATACTTTACTGTAATATCTATTTATCTTTCCTGTTGACTTATAAACTCCAAATCTTCAGGGAAAGCCAGTTTCTAATGCTTAGAACGTAGCAGGTGCTCACTAATAACTGTTGGATGAATTAACAGATACTCTGAGGAAATAGTCCAGGTGTACTGCAGAGTCTCAACTTGGAATTTTTTCCTGGCATTTATCAGTTTTAAACACAAAGCGTTACTTGATTGCTATCTCTCACCCAAAAGGCCATAAACCTAACAACAAGAACCATGAATGTTTTACTCACTGTTATGTCCCCTTTTCTAACATGGAACCTAGATTGGCCCCTGTTGATTGTTGTTGGACGGATCAATGTGATGACAAGAGTAGTTAAAAACAGGTTAAGATTCTAGTGACGGTATCCCCAAAACTTCATCTCTCTAGGAATTTTCCTCTCTAATGTTCCTATCTCTCTTCCCTTTCCTTTTCCTTGTCTGTTTTCCTTACTTTTTTCCTCTTTACTGGCCTTTATTTATTAAACATTTGCATAGCACTTAGTATGTGGTAAGCACTGTTTTAAGCACTGTAAAGTAGTATTTAATTCTAATAGCAATCTTATGAGATAGATATGATTTTTATCATCCACATTTTATATCTGAGTATGGAGACACTGAGTTAAGAAACATGCCCAAGGCCACAGAGCTTGCATTCGGACTCAGGCATCAGATCCCAGAGTCTGTGCTTTTACCACTATGATATTCTGCTTCTTACTTATTCCACTTCCCCTGAAGATGCACATAAATGGAAATGAGGTCTCTTCACTACATCTCTCCATATTGATTTATGTTCTTCAGTTTAAATTTAACTTTGGAGGCACGTTAGCCTGCTTTGCTGCAGAGACAGACCAACCTCAAATCTCAGTGGCTGACCATGAGCATGTATTTCTGGGCCAGTTACATGCCCGCAGTCGTAAATCACCTGTGGAGACTCCATTCTATGTGTCTTCTCAGTCTGGTGGGACTGTATAATCCTTTTACCAGGAAGGGAGCTAATATGCGGAAACCATCATACAATTTGCCACAACGATTAAACTCTTGGTATGTCTATATAGTCCTCTCTTGCCATTACATGTAATAGCAACACTCAGGCCAGAGGTTCAACTTCTTTTCTTAAAAAGAAGGCAAAAAGCTGATTCAGAGTAATTCAAATATTTTTGTGTACATAAAATGAATGAAGTTTTGACTGGTACTTTTTAACACTTTGGTGGAGATGATACAGGTAAAAATCCAGTAACAGAGGATTATTTATTCTGCATCAACAGGTTCCTTTTTTACTCCTGAGGGATCAAAAAACATTCACATGGTTATAAATTATCTGAACCCATAATGTTTTTTTCTCTAGCAGCTTCTTCAACATTAATTTTGCTCAGTTCAGTTCATCAAAAATTTTTCAAATGTCTGCTGTGGAGCTAGCCTTGTGCCAAGAAGTAATGTAACAATAGTGAGTTTGTTTTCTATTTCTTTGAGATTGATGAGCTTCTTGAGAATAGGGTCTCGATTCATCCTAGCAAGGAGTACATTGCTGGCGCATAGTAGACAGCTAGTTAATACTGAATAACGGTCAGACCAACTAAATCAATGAAAACTGAAAATTTCCAAATGCAACTTTTCCTCTTTTCTATAGGAACTTCTGCTTGCAGAAAAGTGGGCTAAAATGAACAAGCTCCCCTTTCCAAAGATTGATCCTTATGTGTTTGATCGGGAAGGGCTAAAGGAGTGCTATGTCTTTAAACCCAAGAATCCTGACATGGAGAAAGATTGTCCAACCATCATCCACTTTGTTCTGGCCAACATCAACTTCAGAAAGTACAAGACTCCAGGTATGTTGGGAGTAAGTTGTATTCCATAAAATAGAAATTAAGTAGGGGAGCAAAACTGATATTAAACTGTTTCACTCTGGCACTGCTGTACTGGCTATTACACTGTTGAATGCCTGCCTTACCTTGATAAGTAGATACTATCTGGGACCTCAAGTACTTCCCCTCTTTCTTACCCCAAGACCCCTGAGTTGCTCACAGTCCAGAAACTGAAAAGTCAACGACTAGTTTAACAAAAATCTCTGGGACTTTATTTCAGTACTTTATGTTTGTTCTGATTGATTTTTAATCAAATATTTTTACTATCACCCTTATAAGAAAGCTCTTATTTCAGAAAAAGTATGCAAATTTCTGGGAATTTTAGTTGACCACAGATTAACATAATCTACCAGGGCACCATGGCTAGCAATTTCAGTGTGCCATGTTGTATTTCATAGAAAACAAGAATCAAGTTTGAGATGTAGCCCTTTTTTTGTTTGTTTTGTTTTGTTTTCTACATCTAGAGGAGTCTCTTTACTCTTATGTATCCTGGAAAATGTTGACTAAACAAAGGAGATCTGAAGAGTGACATGCAGGATGCTTAAAGCTCTAAAAACCATATTTTAGGACCAGAAAATGTATTTTCCATTTTGTGAATGGAAAGACACAAAAAACAGGGAAGATGAGTAATGGGAATATGCTGAAGAAAATGGCTTTTCTAGATTTCTCAGAAAGAAAGAATCGATAGGCGTGAAGATTATTGTGAAACATATAGTTCAGCACAGGAGAAGGTGGAAATCGCTTACATTTTTAGTTATCAGACAGCAGAACACTTGGAACCCAGTGAATTTCCTATTACTGTGAATTCTCAAGGAGAGGCTCACTGAGCATTTGGCATGTGTAGGGATTTCCGTGGCATGAAGACAGTCACATAATGTTTTGGTTTGGGTTTTCCCAGACACTGATTCTGAGAAAAGGACTCAAGTGCAAATAGTTTATTTGGAAGAGCTGGGGAACACGCTAGTTTGTTAGTAAGGAAATAGGGAAGTGATAAAGGGAAGGAAGGCAGACAACAAAGCTGCGTTAGCAAGCCAGCTACCACAATGGGAACTTGACCCGTTGGGAAAGATTAAGAAATGGAATAGACCCGTGTCACACAGTCATGCTTCCCACACACACACCAAAAGGCAGGGGAATGGAGTATTCAGATGCGAACTCCCTGGAGTCTTTGGTTGACCACTGCCTGGGATACAGTGTCGTCAGAATTTCCAGCCTACTGCCAGTGGGCCAAGCAGACGTCTATAGTTGCAGGGCAGAAGAGAAAGCCCTCAGGCACAGAGATGGCAGATACTGGCAGCTGGACGTCACCCGCTCAGAACACACAGAAATGATAAGTCCAGAGATACCAGAGTACCTGGCTCTGCGGGGCTCCCACTGCTGTCTTTATGTCTGTATGTTTTATTCCTCAGGTTTTAGAGATATTTTGTAGTTTTCAAAATAACACCCTTTGTGACTCTTCTGGTATTTAGGTGTTCCAAGGGAAACTGAGGAAGAGAAAGAAATTGCTGACTTTGATATTTTTGATGACCCAGAATCACCATTTTCAACCTTCAATTTTCAATATCCAAATCAAGCATTCAAAAGACTACATGATCTCATGCACTTCAATACTCTGAACAACATTGATGTAAGTATCTCCTATGGCCATTGACTATGTCAAATGACTTCCATACCACATAAATACACCAATACCTCTTTTTAATTAAAAATTTAAAAAGTGTTATGAATGACACCACCCAAAATGTGCCACTTTACTTTTCATGAATTAGTTTGCGAATCTCCAGAGGAATCCTTCAAAACTGACAAATAAGGAAGCTTATTTTATGCTATTCTTTTATTGAATGATTAGTTAATACTCAGTTTCTTTCCCAAAGTATCTAATATATTTATGATAAAATAAGGAAAAAAGTGACAAAAAGGAAATATGAGTACAAAAATGAATATAATCAGAAGTATAGTTAATCTGCAAAAATATGACATGAATTCTACCAAATACATTTATGATTTTACATGTTTTCTTTTTGTAAATTTGGGCAGTATCACAAAAGGGAACAGCCTCCCCTATTTTTAGCCCTTGGGATGTCAAGTATACTTTGCTTTAGAAAAAGTCACGGTCTTCAGTATCAATCTTTCCTATCACTAGTATATCTTCTGCTAAGATTCTGTGTCTAGGTGAAATCCTTTCATTTTTAACTTACCATTTAGGCACACTATTCTGTAACTGAAATCAATGGCTTGTGGTTCCAAATCATAGTGTCTGACAAATGATTATCAGTTGTGAAAGCTTAAGTTCATTAGCCTAATTGGATTTTGTACATTAGAAAAAACAGAAAAAAAAGAAAGAAAGAAATTAAATGGAGGAGGAAAGGCATCATGTCTGATTTACCAGTCTTTTTGGTGACGGTGTAAATGGCACAAAGGAACTCAGAATATGTGAATGAGTGTTCTGCTTATATGGGCTTTAGTTAGATTATGTGAGCTAATGGAACTCCACACATCTAGTTTGCTTGCTTGTTTTGTTTGTCCTGAGGCTAGTAATGATCAGTTGTGTGAATCATCACAGTTGTACCATAATATACTTGTTAATCAATATCTTTACTTTTTGCAATGTATGAAATTTTTTCCCATAAGCATTGGTTCTTACAACTCTAAAATTCTTTTTTTTCCAGCCTTCATTTACAAATAGATGATAATTCATACAAAACATGTGCATCAAAATATATAGCATGTGTCGCTTTCTCCATAGATTTGTTTCCTTTTTAGAAAAAATGTTTCAGGCAGTGGACATCTGAAATCCACATGATGCATTCTCTCTGTAGTGATGGCAAAAATTGAAAGATTAAGAGAAAAATGATTAATTTGTGATTTATAGAGACTGAACAGAAATTCTCAAAATAGAGTTAGTTGCATTTTATAAAACCTTATGCAACTAGAAGAGAGGTAAGAGTTAATATCACAGACATCCTATTTTTCCAGTATGAGCCAATAAACTCAAAACTGCATATTCCTTGGGATGAAATTTATTAAATTTGATAAGTCTCAAATGAGAAAAAAATACATTGTAGGAATATATAAATACTGTATTGGACTTGGGAATAGATACACACATATATGAGTGTATCTTAACCAACTATATTTGTCTTGCTGTTCTAGTTTATATAAAGTCTGCTAAACAATTTGCAATAAGGAATGATATAGTTCTATTTATATATTTTACAGACATTCTTCAAAGTAGTTTGTTTGACACATAGATGTAAAAGTTAAAGCCTGAACAAAAATAGACTGAATCCCAGAACAACTGTCCCACCTTACACACCTCATCAAATGTTGATTCTTCAGAAGCCATTAATTTAGCAGCTTTAAAAATCTGTGTTCACTTTTTATTGTGATAAGATATAAAAAAAACATAAAATTTACCATTTTGACCATTTTTAAGTGTACAGCTTAGCGGCATTAAGTACACTGTATCATTGTCAATCATCCCTACCATCTATCTCCAGAATGTTTTACATCTTCCCAAACTGAAACTCTCCCCACTGACCAGTGAGTCCTCATTTCCCTTGTACTTTTAGTAACAATACCATCAGGTTTTTGTAAAAAGATTGATACATTCATTAGAAATAATATGAAAGTGAAAAGGACCACAAAGCAGCCTAACTCAACCTGAAGAAGGAAAGCAAAGTTAGATTTATTTGACCAAATAGAAAGGAAGGTAACACAATTAAGGAAACATGACTGTCCAAGGACAGACAGTAGCACTAAATAAAATCATCTTTAAATAAATTTGTAACTATGTATAAGGAAAAAGTGATCAGATGATTATTCACAAGAAAAAATATTAAACTGACATCTTTCACGTTGTCAACAAAGCCAGTTCCAGGTAGACTGTAGACTGGAGTATAAAAGTAAACCAAGTTTCTAGAATACAACATAGGAGAGTATCTTTATAACTGTGACCCAGGGAAATCTTTTTTAAACTTGATGATAAAGCATTAGCCATAAAGGACAGTCATTTCTATATCTCTAAGTCCTTCAGTTCTGAGAATTAAGCAGTTTTTAATTGCTTCTACAACTGTTTCTGACACAGCATGTATAGACAAGGTCATGGGCTTTATATCATCTTTAAATCCCATATGGAGGCCACTCATGTGACTTTGAATAAGCTGCTTACACTTTTTGAGCCTCAGCTTAGTCTTCTCTGAAACAGGCGTGGTGGGACCTATAATAATTGTAGTAGTGAATGTTTAATTGGGTGATGCATGATCACAGAAGCTGCTCAGTAAATGGGAACCTTACCTATACATGTCTGTATCTTGTCCCCCTGAAGGTTCATGGGGATCACACCCAAAGACCTTTGCAAATGCCCCAGATTAACAACATAAACAAATGTGTACAGGTAATGCCAGCTCAGACAGGAAGTAAACATTTTTGAATGAACAAATGCAGGTAGGCTTTTTCCTGAATTACAAGAACATTGAGACTCATGTTCAAATAATTCCTCTTTGTGTGTGTATGCATATTTAATAAACAGATAAAAAAAATTCAGTTTTCACTGAATACTGAATAGCTGACATTTTACCTCTTCCTTAGGGACTCCTTCTCCACTTTAAGAAAACGCATTTTTATCAGAATCAAAACTTCTTTATAAATGATGGTACTTAAAGAGCAACAAAACTCTGCTGAGGTTAGGATGCTGGAGAATTCATTAGGCTCAGTGATTAAGTCACTCCCACACCATTTGAATAGAGTAGGACACTGATTCGCACTTCAGCAACACAGCGTATGTTTATTGCCATAGACCATCATAGTTCTTTGTAAACAGTGAATGGATACTGTGAATATAAACTCTTATAATGCAAAGTCACTTCTCTGCCGATTTCATAGACAATAGTTTTCAACTTTGCAACTGTGACCACTGTGGCTTAAGGCAACGTTTCCTCTTCAATTCACTCTGACTTAAATTTTTGCTTTGACGAGGCCATGCTGTATCAGCCAGCTGCAACCTCCTATTGCCTCATTTTATCAAGAGATCCCAGCTGGCTGCTTCACCAAAGCTGCATTTCAGTTTATCTTTAGCGGGTTTCTGCTCTGTTTCTGCTCATGTCATGACAGCGGCCTGGGTTTCTCATAGCATCAGGTTTCTGCTCTTACTCGATCCTCCCAGATTCCTTTTCACTGAACCTTGTCTCAGTGCTTTTACAATTACAGGAGTATTTCTTTTTTTTTTTTTTTCCTTCAGAAACTTAACGTATAGTGACTTACACTGGTAGACACGTGACTGGTGGGGGGTGGGAGGGTGGGTTGCAGAGGCGTTGGAGTCCGACCAAATTGGGTATTCGGTTGACTTTGGACATATTGGTTAACCTTTCTAAATTTTACTTTCCTATTTTGTAAAGGGAAGTGATGGTGCATATCATGTAGGATCAGGATGGGGATTAAGTAAAATAATATAACTGAAGGGCTTGGCATGTAACACTCAGTAGACTGAAGGAGCTAATATAATAATGACAGTAATTATTATTTGTGTTCCTAGTTTTTGGCTTTTAATTATAAATTATAAACCCCTTAAAAACAGTGACTCGCTTTATTTACCTTGTATGCTCTAGACATACTGATCACAATGCCTGACACCTAACATAGATCCACAATACAATTTTCATGATGGATGTTTAACATGTCATTGACTTACTGTGGGTAGCAGGTGTCAGGATACAAGGTGCTGTTGGTTGGATGGAGGCAGAGTTCTCAATCGTGGGGCATTTGTATACAGTACATGTCTGCCCACGCAGTTTGGCTATATACTCTGCTCTTAAACCACCACTTTGATCTGGAAGGAATATGTCTTCTGAGATTTCTTTTCTAGGACCTGTTAATTTGCTATCACAGGAAGATATATTGTTTCCCAGTCTCACTTATTCAAATTATTAACTTGACAGGCATATTCTTAGAACCAGTTATGTGTCAGTTTATTCAGCATATGCCAATGATGCAAAGTAATGAGATTTTCTCTTTCTTAATTATACAAAGTGCTAAACATTAGATGTTAATTAAAACGAGGTTACGTCCACATCCAGAAATATTGGTACTTATTTCTTAATTTATTGATATTTCTTCATCTTGATAAGGGTGTGTAGGTACAAGTCAAGGTTCTTATCTTTTAGAAATAATTTAGAAGGTGATTATTATGTATTATTCCCTAATATATTAGGCCATAACTTATCTACCTTTAATGCTACCTATAATCTCTTTCTGTCTCATTTATTTATTAATTCAACACATATTTATTATTTAGTGTGCCAGAAACTGTATTAGGAACTAAGGGTACCACACAGAAATAACAATGAAAAGTTTTGAGTGCTTCATATAAGCCAAATATTTCCACAAATGTTTAACACTCAAGACTCGCGTATGAGGTGGGGGTTTTAAATTTATATATTAGGAAAATAAGTCATGGATTATTTAGGCAGATTGCTGGAAGTCACCATGATGTGGGGGAGCTGAGATGAGGCCGATGTCTTTTCTCCTTCATTCCTTACTTTTGAACCATCTGTCTCTCAAGCAGCCTTATTTCTTAGTTTTTCCCTGACATGCCTTCATTCTAGCCAGGCCAACCAGTTCCCAGATGTCTCTGACGCATGCCACAACCTTCCGTCTGCAGCCTTTTCATACGGCTATTCTACGGAGAATGTCCCATCTTCTGCTCCACTTATAAAACCCTGCTTGTCCTTTAACTCATCTGGTCTCATTGTCCCTATGCTGTCCTGTGTCAGTCAACTTCTAGTGAGCACCTTCTGTGTATTTATGAATTTTGAAAATATTTATTATGTACCTTCCATATTCTAAGTGCTGGGATTTAAAAAAAAATGACAAGCCTGATGAACTTTCTGCCTTCCTTACATTTCAGTTCTTATTAAAAAGGCAGGCATTATGCAGGAAATTCACAGTAATTTACACCTAAATATCTTCTTGTGTTCTAAATTTGTCATTTTTACTTCTCTAACAAAATATATTGTAACTTTCTCTCTTGGGCTTATTTTTTATTTTCTATTGTGATAACTCAATATTTGTTTGCAAATTGCTTATAATCTTACCTCTACAAATTTGTTTCTTATGTGGGGGGTAAGATCACATTTTATGTGCTTGTTTTTCTTATTCTCTGCTTTAATTCATTACCAAAGACTTAAGGGATCTGGTTCAACAATAGGAGGCTGTTGAATGGCACAAGTGAAAGATGACATGGGATAGGCAGTGCGGATGGAGAAAGCTGAGATATGTGGGCTTTTGCAGGGATAGCACTGAAGGGAAGGATTTGGAATCTCAGTGAATTCCAGGGAAGAATGAAAGAGATACACCATTTAAGATGACTTCTTGTATAATAATAAAAAAGAAAGATTTAAATTTAGCATAATGCCTTTTAGGATACATGTATTTGTATCATATAGGATGCCAAAAGGTTTGAATTTAATGACTGATCTAGTACTGGGCTTGGTTTTTTCTATCACAGAACTGTAACTCCCAAGAACAGGGTATTTTCTGCAGTAATCTGGAAAACCTGGTTAATGGTTTCATGGTGTTAATATGCCCCCTAGTGGTTAAACTTGCACATTCTAATTTGTGGTTTTCAGCGTTGGACGTGTTCGTTTCCTTTCTCAGAATGGCTTGCTCACTAAGAACACCAGCTGAGGTCCAATTATAATAAATCCACTAGTTCCTGATGTTGATATTGCTGATTTTTTATGCTCATGAATTCATTATGAAGGAATTGATAGCAGCAGTCATTGTCAGTTTAATTTTCTCAATGGTCCTTTTTATTTTAATGCTTTTTGAGTGTTCAGAAAGCAAACAGTTGTTTTTTATTTTATTTGGACACTTTTATGCAGTGAGGGTTGATGTTTCTTGGATTGTTGTGAGAAGGAGAAACCAACTGATAAGTTTGCTGATAGGGATCTCTAGAAAGGCAGGGAGAGTTTAAAAAGAAGTTGTAGTCCTTTGCTATTCAAAGGACACTTTGAATAGCAGAATTGATTTGCTGACTTACACAGTGTAATAAGCTAATTCTTGGCTATATACCTGGTGTGTTTCTTATAAACTTTATAGCTTCACTTCGAATTTAGAGTTCCCAATTTTCATCACATATTGTCAGTTTAAAAAATAACAAGCATAATAGTTGCTATAGAATGTTTATGTACCAGGCATCGTGCAAAGCACTTTATAGAAATGATCTCCAGTCCCCACAAAACCCCGAAATTAGCACATTATTTCCATTTTAAAGAAGAAGAAACAGGCTCATATATTTAGACTAATTCCCCTCCATCTCACGCAGCCAAGAAGCATTTGCGCCTGGTGGCCTTTGGTCAAAGTCTCCTTTGTAGGTCTGAAGCATCTTTTGTCATCACAGGATTATGTTTCTCTATTCGTAAGAAAAATGGGATCAGCAAATATCAATTTTACTTTGACAGACTCAGTCACATTTGAGCTTATTTTCCCCAGAAGATAATTACATATATTACGTTTTAAAATAAGGCATATAAAAGAATCACATTCCTGTGTTAGCTCCCTGTTTCCAAAATGCTTCTTGGGCGTCTGTGACATAAAGTCACAGAAGAATAATTGCATGTTTGCACCACTGAGATATCACATGTTTAAGTGGTGCAAACATGATCTCCTCCAGGCAGTGAGCCATGCTTTCCCAGTGGACTTGCACGTGGTAAGGGGAGAGTCTCTCTGAGCATGCACCTCCAGGGCCAAGGGGGCCACAGCAGCTGTGAGTGGGAGGAGACCATAGCATGCTAAACTGCTCAGACTGGCCAAGTGTTCCTGTCTGTGGCAGGGGGCTGAAGGCACATGGACTACACCTTAATGTTGCATAACAATCCCTGAGGTAGAGAATAAAGGGAACTGTGGAATAACTCTGTGAGTTGCCTCTGTTCTTGGTGCCCAGAAACATTTATCTCATTGGTTATTGGGAAGAATGAGGACTGTCCCAAGGAATGGAGTCTTCCTGATTTTCACAAGGTTCTGAAGCAGGAGCAGAGACAAGATGACTCTTCAGGCCTTCTTCCAAAGCCCATTCCCATTGCTCTTCAATAACTGTATCTACCAAATTCTGAATGTTCTCTTTCTTCCCCAGATTCTAACTCGGTTAACTTCATACCAAAACCAGTGTATGACAATTGAAGTAGCAATTCCTAGAGGCTGTAGTTTTCTGTATTTTCTTCTGGTTACCATTAACACGGGTATATGTAAAGAATAGATATTGGGTATATGTATTCTGAATAAAAAGCAGTAATTCATTTTCACCAGTGAAATCACAGAGCGTGGTATTTCCTAGATAGAGGAGGCTCACATTTTCTAACTGTGTTGGTTCAGTTGAGGAAGCAAGGCAGTTCTCCAGCAGCCTTCTTCCTCCACGAGGAAGGACAAGCTCTGACCTTCCTGGTGCTCTTCATTTCTACTTGCCCACTTGTTATAAAGAACACAGGTTATAGATTAGTAATTACTTGTTTCTTCCCTGTTATCTTTTTTTTTTTGTAAAGGGCAGAGCCAACATAACTTTACCATGTTACCATTTTATTCCCAAATTTATCAGCACAAAATCTAGAACATTTTCATAATACTTCTTTCCCTGGCGAGGGAAGGAACAGAAGCGGAATATGAGCTTGACAAGAGCAGTGGTGGGATGTTGAATTTTAATGTGTATGCATGACTCATAGATTTCTATTCATATATGTGAAAAAGAATAATAAAAGATTAATTAGACTTTTGATAAAAAATGTATAAATGAGTTAATAGCAGCACTGATGATACACCTTCTATCTGTTTGCAGGTCATAAAGGAAGCCATGGTTGAAAGCATTGAATACAGAAGACAGAATCCATCTCGTTGCTCTGTTTCCCTTAGTAATGTTGAGGCAAGAAGATTTTTCAACAAGGAGTTTCTAAGTAAACCCAAAGCATAGTTCGTGTACTGGAAAAGGCAGCAGTTTCTGATGCTGAGGCAGTTTGCAATTCCGTGACAACTGGATTTAAAAGTACAGTACAGACAGTTGTACTGCTCATGAGAGACTGACTGATACTCAGAGTCGCAGTGACTTAGCTGTATGAGAGTAATACTCTTATAAGGTGGTTAGGTTGACAAACAATGTTGATTATGTAAGGATATACTTAGCTACCTTTTCAGTCAGTATGAAGTTCCTGATACAAATGTAGGGATATATACTGTATTTTTAAACATTTCTCACCAACTTTCTTACGTGTGTTCTTTTTAAAAGTGTTTTTTTCTTTTAAAATATTTAACCATTCAATCGCAGTAAGACTTCCTATTATGTGTGAATGATATTCACTGACTAGACTTATTCATCCCATGAGACAACACTATTTTTATTTATATATGCATATATAGACATATATGAAATAAATACATCAATGTACAAATAAGCATGAGATAACTGAGGTTTTTGTTATTCTTTTTAATGAGATATTGCACTATTGCTGTGAAAGATTCTCATTTTCACTGCTTTCAAACGCAAAAGGTGTTCATCCTAAATGCAAGTGTGAAACTTTTAATTTTAAATCAGGAGGGTTTTCTGAAAAGAGGAACATATAATTTGTTCAACAAGTGGTATATGTTTATTCATTAAGTAGAAAATAGATACACAACCACTTCTAATGTAATGCTTCACTTTGCTAATATTATCCTGGACCGCTTATCCAATACCAGTGTAGTTGACCTCAGAGAATAGCCCAAAAAAAGTGGCAAGGGCTGAATCAAGCTTAATAAGTGGCTTGCCTTTTGCATCTGCGAGATTTGTCTTGGGAACACGTATGACACCACCGTGGCTTCAGCTGCAGCTGAACGGATCTGGTTCAGAATGTTCCAAAGCTAAGGTCTTCCTCTTCTTAACTTTCTGCCGTTCTTCTTTCCTTAGATTACCTTTCTTTAAGCTCTTTATTCATTTGTCTTTTTATCCTCTCAGCTTTCACATTCCTGCCTATGAGGAAAGACAAAAAAACAATAAAGGGAAACCTCGAACGTTCATTCTATTGTTCACTGATGTGTGCCTACAACAAATGAGTGCCCACCGCCTGCTGTCAGGCATGTTGCAGGATCTCAGGATCTGGAGGCACAACAGTGCACTAAACTGACAGAAGTGCTGCCACTGTGAGTGGGAGGAGGCCATAGCATCCTGAACTGCTCAGACTCGCCAGTGTTCCTGCCTGTGGCAGGGGGCTGGAAAGCATATGGACTGTACCTTAACCTGGCTTAACAGTCCCGAGGATTGCATTCTGGTGGAGATGGCCAAAGAGGATATGACAAAGACGTATGTAGAATGTTCGTGCTGAGCGCTAAGAAGAGAATTAAAGGAGATGGGAAGTGTTAGAGGTGTGTGATTTCATCACAGTAAAGAGGTGAGGCGCGGAGGGAGCAAGACCTGTGGCTATGCAATGCAGGAGCATTGCCAGCAGAGGAGGTAACAAAAGTTCCCCAGGTGGCGCACCAAGCACATTCTGAGACAGAGAAGGGACCAATGAGCCTAAGCAGAGTAGGAGGGGTACAATTAATTTTCTCTATTTGTTCAAACATTGGCAATATTGTTTGTATTTGATTTATCCTTCCAAATACCCTGTAAAGAAACAAGACTAGAGAGGTTAGGAACTATGCCCAAGATGACTAAATTCTAAACCCAAGCCCTATGCCCTTGACCTTATGGCCTGTATGTCACCATCTGTGGTGCCCTCTAGAAACAGATGAACACTTGAGTGACAGTCATTATAAAGCTGAGACCAAATAGGACACTTGCTTTCCCTTTGTTCACACGCTTTTAGTTTCTAGACTACAATAACAGAGGCTTTTCATCTAATTCAGCTTTGCCATTTGTTCATTTATGAATTTACTAGAATTCTGATTTTATAAAAACACACATCGGATGGCCAATTAAATCTGTACATTTATTTTTTCATTATTTATTTGTTTCAAAGAATGACTGACAAGCAAGATAGCCCCTTAGTCTTCCCCCAAATCAATGTGCCCCAGTAATTTTGGCTTAGCTCTTGACCTTTTTTCAGGTGAGCACAAGCTTTCTAGTTTGTTCATTGTTCACCCCCATGACAGGCTGTACAAGCTGTACAATTTCAGGTGACTTATTTTTTGTAAGCCATGAAAGCAAAAAATAAAAGCAACTGATTTCATTTCTTCTGAAGTATAAAATTTTAAACTTTTCATAAATACTTCTGTTCTAACATAGAAAATACTTTATAAAAGTTTCAACTGTAGCTCCTCTTTCTTTTTTGTTTCCCTTTCCCTTTACCGCCTTAAACAATTTAATCCCAAAGCCATGAGAATCGACAGGGGATCGAAGTTGGACATTAAAACCTGAGTCACGAGGGCATCCACGCAGGGGATGAGGTGGCATTGACGGTGCAGCATGCTTACACATGGGGGAACCAATCAAGTAATTCAATGTATTTAATATAATAAATATAATGGGTGCCAGTTTCTCACTGGAATGGAGTTACAAATATGAAAATGAGTAACAGAAGGTTTGTGTGGTGTTAGGTTGAAGCAGGAGGTATTAGT
The DNA here is from genome assembly GCA_963574635.1 of Cheracebus regulus. Lineage (NCBI taxonomy): Eukaryota > Metazoa > Chordata > Mammalia > Primates > Pitheciidae > Cheracebus > Cheracebus regulus. The sequence goes on from CAUYQU010028558.1 coordinate 101,230, forward strand.
ATGCATTCACAGGTTTTAATATAAGTAGAGATATATAGAATAAATAGACATGCAAGTGGGTGTGTGTACAGATTCTGCAGGTCTGTCATTGAGAGGATCTGGGAGCAGTGATACTCCCAGTAGCAATGAGCACACTTGGTACACAGAACGTGGCTTTGAAATCCCATTATATAACAACAGAAACCTAGGATCTTCACAGAAGTGGCTGATTCTAGGTCTAGGGCAGAACAAGTATAAAATGACGGTAGACTATTTTATTTTGCCACAGAGCAGAAGTGTTCGAAGAATGATAAGGGCATGTCAAAAAGACACGTAAGCCAGCTTGAAGGGACACCTGCTGGCTCTTGTTGGGAAATTAAGCATTCAAATAAATAATGTTAGTAACAGATTATGACCCATTGAATAATATAGGAAACAATGACCCCATATTTATGTAAATAGATAAATAGATTAATAAGGAACCAGATATTTACATAATCTCAAAATACTTCCTTTTATAAAATACTTAATTACAAAGGGAAAAAAGTAACTTTCTAGTAAAGAAACCTGGCAGGCTAAGTAATCAAAACTGATGTTCTCAAAAGTGAGGCAGACTGAAATTGTCCCACCTGGTAGAATGCAATGAGAATGTAGCATCGCTTCCGTGATAATCTGCCATAGATGCAGCACCTGGACCTAATCATGAAGAAGTGCCAGGCAAACTCAAATTGGGAGAAATGTCAAGTATAGTCATCTGTCATCTTCGAAATTGTAACGATTAGGCAAGTCAAGGAAGGACAGAAGAACTGTTCCAGACTGAAGAAGACTATGGATACATGACAACTGCAGGCAACATGTCAATCTGACCTGAATTCTTCCAGTCATGTTTTACCAAGTGTTCTACTGACAGATAAAAGATGCCAGCAGAACAACGGGTGCAACACGAACTGTCTCTGAAGAGTTGGTCACAGTAATGTATCAATGCTAATATCCTGATTTGGATGCTGATATTGTAGTTATGTAGCAGATGATACTTATCTGTAGTAAGTATACATTAAACTATTCAGGGTGATAGAACTTCATGCTGGTAACTTAATCCTAAATAGCTCAGAGAAGAAAAACATCTCTCCTGTCATACTTGCATCTTTTCTGTAAGCTCCACAGTGTTTCATATTAAAAATTATTTAAAATTTGCAACAGAATTTCAGTTGGAGGATTCTCTAAACAAATTAAAGGAGGTTACGTCAATGGCTCCCATTTCATATCCGTATTCTTTTAACACTTTTTTCTATAGCTGATCAATGCAAATCCTACCCTTTCTACATTAAATAAAACCAAATAAAGCTAAAAATTCCATAGAACTGCTTTCACCAAATAGTTTAAGGGACATAGTTTTGTGACATCCTAGTGGTTTTTTATATTTCTTCTATTACCGTAATACCAAATTAAAAATCCAATTAATTAATGCCACCTTTTGCTGCATAAGCATAAGAGCAAAACAAGCACTAGCCAATAATAAAAAATGTGGTGAATAGAAAAGCTGCTTTTTGGCTGGGCACAGTGGCTCATGCCTGTAATCCCAGCACTTTGGGAGGCCGAGGCAGGTGAACCACAAGGTTAAGAGATCAAGACCATTCTGGCCAGCATGGTAAAACCCTATCTCTACTAAAAATAAAAAAATTAGCTGGGTGTGGTGGCCCATGCCTATAATCCCAACTACTCGGGAGGCTGAGGCAGGAGAATCACTTGAACCCAGGAGGAGGAGGTTGCAGTGAGCTGAGATTGCACCACTACACTCCAGCCTGTGCAACAGAGAGACTACCTCTCCAAAAAGAAAGTTGCTTTTTTGGTTGTATTCTCTAAACAATATATATCAGTAAGCATCTATCATGTCTTATAGGTGTAAGGTGCCATACTTAATTCTGGAAAGAAACTGTAGCAGATACTGCTGTTGTTCCATCCAGATCCCCTTTTCCTGGCCAGACGCCCATCTCCAAGCAGCTGAATATTGGCTGCTAAAAGACTACAGCTGCATCCTTATTCTGAGAACTGTTCTCAGCTGATGAGATATGCTTGGTTGGTTTTGACCTCCTAAGGAAGCCTGCAAGCAGTGACTAACTGATGAGGGGTTATAAAGGGCTCTGATGCCTGTAATGTGTATTTATTGTAAGTAAGGATAATTCTCTGGTGCTTTTCGTGCTCAAGAGTTTTCCCTGGGATCAGGCTGAGATAAGACTTCAACTAAACCATTTCTTTGCCAAGCTGTTCTCCCTGTGTTACCTTTCTTCTCTCATCAGGTTCATTATTGCACACTCCTTCAACGTATTACGTGAGAACCTTTATCTCAGTCTTTTTCTATAGAACCTGAACTAAGACAGATACCAAAGTTCATGAGACTTGATTCTTGTTTCAAAGGGTTTACAAACTGAGTCATTAAAACTGGGGTAGTTATGAGAAGTTTTCATAGAGAATTGGCTTTTAGGTTGAGTATTAAAAGATAAGTAGAAATTCAAATAGGATTCAGGAGACAGGTGATTTCTCTTCTGGAATGAGCTCATTACCTCCTTGTTGTGGATTCTATATTCTTCAATACACTTTAATATTACCTTAGGATTTGTTTTGGCATCCATCCACAGACATACATTATGTTCGAGAACTCTTAAAACCTCAAAGTATTTTGAAAAGTAATTAAAAAAATATGCACAACAAACTAAATCTAACCAGATGAAATTTAACAAGAACAAATGGAGAACACGGAACTAAAATTCAATGCACCAGTAGTAAAGTGGGAAAGGAGATGCAGAACATTAGAATTTTAAGGTAGGCATTGTCTAGAATATCCAAGAATAAAACGACTCCTAGAGGGCTAGAAACAATGTTTTAAATCCACTCAAAGGACTTTTATTAAGGTGATGGTTTGTATTAGGCATTTATATGGGAACCATTTCACAGCACAGATGGTAGAGCCATTACAGTTGTCTTCAGATAGTCTCAGCTTGGAATGAGAAACATATCACAGGAGTTGCCAGTTTCCCTTCCAGAACTCCTGGCAGATACAGCCATTGAATCATTTCTTTTTCATTCATGAATCTGGAGATAGTTTTAGATTCCTGGTCAGCTGAGTGCCCCAGGTCAGTCATACCAATTGGTCGGAAATGGCAGAATTAGAAACTATGACTAGGTATGTAGTGGAAGAGGAATAAGACATTGTGTGAGTCCAAATAAGAAGTTTCTACCAACCAGATTGTTCAAAAATAAAATCCGTGATGCAAATAACTTGTTATCACTGTGGTTATTCACATATTCACAGGAGATGGGTTTGAGGGATTCATTTACTAGATGAGTAATAGGGGCCAGTTTAGATGCTTTCATGGTACTTTCCTTTTCAGAGTATACAATGCTGTAGCTCTGTTACTATTTTAGATGAGGATTTTTGCTCATATATGATATTATGATATCACCTCTGGTGATATTTTAAATTGATGACGAGTTGGAGAGGGAAATATTTTAGGGAAGATTCAACCATTGCTGTGCTAAAACTCATTACATAAATTATTGTCTGCACCTTTTGAATATATTGCCTACTGCAAGCAAAGCAGTTTTTAATAATAATCCCTTTCCCCCAGTGTTTCAGTCAGAGCAAATTTCCTCTTTATACGGAGTGAACACAAACACAATGGGAAATATAAGGACCATGTATGGAAAACACTGAACACACATGGCTGACGCATAGCATGTTTAAGCATCCTGTGGCTACGAGGCCCTCACTGCCATTGCCCAGTCTCCTCTGATTCCTTTTCTTTCCTTCCCCACTCACCCTAACCTTCAGCTACGCTTCTCACCATGTTCTGATCATTCATCGCATTGTGCCCTTTCACAATTCCTTTGTGCCATCTTTCTCTTCTGGTTTGTTCTTCTAGATCTAGTCGAAATATTGTTTCTTTGGTGAAGTTTCAAGTTTCCCTCTGCAGAGTTGAACATGCCCCTTAGCTCTAAGCATGCTCTAACCATCGTATCTCTGAAGTATGCTTGATACTTTCAGAGGAAATCGTAGCCCCATCCTAGTCCTGGTTTCTGACTTGCATCAGGTAAGTTCTCATTCAGTTTCTGGCATAGCTATTAGCATTTATGTTACATCTACTTGCAGCAAAATGCTATACTAAACACTGCAAAGCATAAAAGGAAATACTGTTGATGTTCAACAGCTCCAAAAAAAATCAAGATGAGATGAGGTTAATGGAACAACCATATAATTATATTAAACATAGAACAAAAATGGAGAAAAAGGAATAAGTCCCCATCAGAAGCCACATTGGAGTAAATTCTAGGTTGAATGGAGCACAGGAGGACAGAAGACTGTTCTTGCAGGTGACGCTGAAGGCCAAAGCAAGTTTCACCAACCTCCAATCTAGCCCCTATATTGTTATCAGAGTCTCCTTTCTAAAATGCAAACTGGATTGTCATTTACCTGCTCAAAAGCTTTTAACGGCTCTTCATTCACCTCAGGAAAGTAGGCAAAACTCTAAAGAGACGCATATAGCGTGCTGCTATCTAGTTTCTATCTATTTCGTTTATCATAAATTCCCTCCCCTCTTCCATTAAACTGATATCCCTCTTGCAATTTATGTTCCAATTCACCACTCTACCTTATTCACTGTCATAACTCCTTGGCTTTTTATTTGCTGGTAACTCCATCAGCAATGCCCTTCTCATTCCCATCCCACTGACTTAAAAACATGCCTCCAGTAATCTATAAAACACATACCCTTCCCTGGAGTCATGGAAACATCACTTTCTCTATTACATTGCTTTCTCACTTCCTGAGGCTGACTGAGGAGTTCATTCCTCGAATAGAAGCTGGCACACAATCAGTGATAATTCTTTTTGAGTTGATTAAATGAGAGAAGAGTTTGAGCAAGTGTTTGAAATTGGCCTAATGACATGCTTTGGACAGAAACAAAGAGGCTACTAGCCTCATCTGCTGCCATGGTATCATCCAAGTTTGTGGAGAAAGTAAATGAGCAATCCTAATGGAGTCTGTTTTTGTTTGATTTTTTCAGCTTTCTCAATTCCTGCAGTATGTGTTGTTTCTGTTTTCCGGTGCTCAGTTCATCATCTTTAAGTACCACAAACCTGACACCCAAACGTATGACCAACGCACACACACGCACACCCCACAGTGACCATGAAAGACTCTTGATGCAACATGCAGTCAGCCAACATGGTCAGCTTCTATGCCACTTGTGTCGTTATTACAAATAGCCCCTGTGCTGCTCTGCAGTTTTAAACCTATTCTTCTCATAAAATGCAACATAATCAAGGTCTAATTTATCAAAATGAGTTATTGGCAACACAGTAAATGTTCTCTTTGTGTGAATTATAGCAGCTTTTGTTAATTGCCTGAAATCTGCAAACCTGCAGGAAACATTTGCAATAAATTGATTTTTCCAGACACTGCCTCTGTAATAAATAAATCCTCCTGGTGATTAATAAGTACTCCTTTTGATTTTTGTCCTCTTTTAATTAAAAAACCTACAGACAATCAAGAGACATCTCAAAACCACATCTGCTAAAATATCACAGTAAGAACACAAACCAGAGCTGAGGCCTCAAAATTGTTCTGATGATAATCTTCACCGTTGAGACCTTTTCTGTTGCAAATTTTAAGACCAAGATTTAGATAAGGTAAGCAAATTTAAAACAATTAGAGCTTGTACAATTGAGAATGAGTCTAGTTTAAGGTTTACTTGGATCAGAAATATGAAACATGTCATCAGTATCTTCACTCTTGAAATCTTTCTCAAGAACTCCCTGTAGTTGACAAAGATCTGGCCACTAAAAAAGAAAACTCCCTTGTTATTACATAATTCCTATGTCATTCCTTTGAGTTATGGGCACAGAGAAAGACTCTTTCCCAGATTCTGCATATCAACTCGCAGGGCTGCATAGTGAAGTGTAAGTGGGATTTATACACCTAGGATGTGGGTCAAGGTGGGGTTAGTGTTTGTGAGAACCTACTATTTGCCAGGTATTGTCCTAGGCAGTGGGAATACAATGGGAGCAAGAAAAATGAAGCCCCTAGTCTTCTGAGGTATGCATTCTTTTGAGGAAGATAGGAAATAAACTAGCCAACTGATGATCTCTAATACTACTACTACTATAGTAGAAATAATTTTGGCCAGGCGCAGTGGCTCACGCCTGTAACCCAGCACTTTGGGAGGCCGAGGCAGGTGGAACACGAGGTCAGGAGTTCGAGACCAGCCTGGCCAATATGGTGAAACCCCGTCTCTACTAAAAGTACAAAAATTAGCCAGGCATGGTGGTGCGCACCTATAGTCCCAGCTACTTGAGAGCCTGAAGCAGAATAATTGCTTGAACGCGGGAGGCAGAGGTTGCAGTGAGCTGAGATCGCACCACTATACTCCAGCCTGGGCGACACAGCGAGACTCTTTATCAAAATAATAATAATAATCTATATTGTAAATGGGCTGTGAAAAAATGAAGCAGGTTATGGAGTAAATAATTATGTGGAGTTGCAAGGGTGGTTGTCAGTGGCTATTTTAGGTAGTAAGGTCAAGAAAGGACTTTTTGAAGACATAACCTCTGAGTAGCAACAGTACACAGCTCCACGGATTCTGTTGTGACTTCTTGTTTACCCCAGAGGAAAATCCAGAAGGACATTATTTGATTCTTGAGCCTCAGGAATATACATTATAAGAAATTTTTCAGACATGTAGGGTTGGATGTGTAAAAAGACAGTGTTAGATGTAAGAAGTATGATTTTCTCCTCCTGAAGATGTGACACCTTAGGAAGATACTTGAGTTCTTTGGATTGAGCTGTATAGGATTTCCAAGGTCCCTTTCAGCTAGAAAATTCAATGATTCTGAATTCATCCTCTAAGTAATTTGTTTTCATATTTTTTTTAACATTCAATAATGTCAGAATGAATGATGCAAGGAGGACAAAATTGAATTGCAGAATCATAATTTACATTAGCCAAATTAGACAAGGACGTTATAAATAACCTTATCTAAGAGAGACAAAAGTTTTATTCTTTAATGACTTGTGTGTCAATATTTGTAAATCCTATTAAATAACTTTAAAAATGCCTAGTGACATAGAGTAATACTTTCTAGCTTCAGAGCAATCTGTGATTAGATTAGCATTTTTTGATCAGTAAACAGCCTCTAAGGGTAGTCGACATAAACTTGGCAGCCGGTGGAACAAATATTTAAAGAAAAGCAGTTGTAACAGTTTGCTATGTTATTTCTGTTACTACTGGGGTGTCTGATTTAGTGAGATCTAAAGAAATACCTAAAGAAATGTAACCTATGAGAAGTTCTTTCTCTTATCAGTCATGCTTACAAAACAGAGACATAACGACAATCATAGCTAACATTTATGGTGCAGTTACTATATGGAAGTCAGCTTTCTAGGTGCTTTACATATTTATTTATTTAATGCTCTTGGCAAGCCTATAAAATGCTGCTATTATCACCTTATTTTACAGATGGAGGAGTGGTAACAGAGGAGAGGAAACTGCTGTAGCTCACATCCTGGTTGATGGCAGAGCAAAGTTTGAAATCTACATATTCTAGATCATAATTGAAGTTCTTAACTGTGTGTGATACTTTGCATATTTTTCCATCCAAGGAATGAAAAATAGTGTTATTTATCTTGGCGCAAACGCAGCTTAATTAAAGTTGGGAGGTGGGTGACACAGCTGGACAGCCCCTTGCTCCCGTCCTGCTCTTTTCCTCTCTGCCCTGTGGCCCACCGCTCACCCTCCTCCTGCAACCCCAAGGGCTCTTTTGCTCTATCACCCTCAAAGGCTGTGAATCCTCAAAAACATCTAGTATTAGTTATTTACAACTTAGGATCATCGTCAGTCCGTGGTTTGCCTCTTTCAGAAGGACTTATGTTTTATACGGTGTATCTCACAGAGAAAGAAAAGGCTTTGCTTTTGTTAAAGAGATCTCAGATTTAAGCAAGTGGATGAGAGAGAGATCTGGAGAGGCATCTTGACTTTCCAACTTTGAAATCACACTGCAGAAGCAAACCTTTACTTATTTTTATTTAAATGGTTTCCCAGTGTTTGACATTGCAGGAAAGGGTATTAATTATCTTAAATAAGTAAAATTATGAATGAGCAAAGGATGGCACAATGCATTTGAAATCATCCCCAGCATAATCTTACGCTGTAATATACATCAAAAAGCCTTTCAAGAGAGTTGGAAGAGAAAAATGGAGTCGAATTCGAATGGTTAAACTACCTTCCATTGTATCATGAGAGCTATAAAATGTTGCTCATAGGAAAACCAGACCACGCAGCTCGCCAGCTGGATGAGTGCTTTTGGTTAAACGAAATGTTTCATCGTCAGGCAGCTGGGGAGACCCTTTCCCTGAGGAACTGTGTGAATGCCTCGGTTTCCTTACCTCCGTTCCCACATTCCAGGCAAGAGGGGAGATGTTGAGCCAGACCAGCCCTAAGAGGAAGTCAAGTACCCGTCAGTTACCAAATTTCTCAAGTCTGGCTTGTGGGGCATCTGCCTGGATAGTTTCTACTTCTTTGCTTCCTTTCCCTTCTGAATGCCATCTGCCAGCCCTCAGGTTTTGAGTGAGAAGTCGCAGCGTCCAGGCTGGGCTTTAGACGACATCAGGGACAAGCAGTCCGCAGGGCTTCGCTCCCTCCTCCTTTTCCCTGTTGATGTTTCCTCTCCCCACCCCCTCGTCCCTTGCTTCCCTGCCTTTCCAGCCTTTCGCCTGCCTTTGTTCTAACCAGGGCTCTGGAGCCCAACTGCCTGCTTTTGAATTCTGGCATTTGCATTTTCTTGCTGCATAATCTTTGGCAAATTCTCTGTATCTATCTTTTCTACACTTCAAGACTTACCTCACAGGGTAGTTTGAAAGAGTAAAAAAAAAAATAATTTAAGTGTCAAGAACAGTGAAATAACTTCTGGCACTAGTAGATGATTCAAGTGTTACCATCATCATCACCATCATTTTTTCCATAAATATTTACTCAGTCCATATTTATGTTTTAAATGCTGTGCTACATAATTAAGGTGAGCAAATGACTAAAACATTTCAACTGAGAACCTTCCCTCCTGAGAGCCAATGTTCAGGGTCTCCCAGGGTGGGGACATACGTTTCCCATACCGCCTCTTCCCTTAGAGGTTCCCTGCTCTTTTCCCTATCAAATCACACTTGTTTCTGTTTTGAAATTTCTTAGAGAATGCTCTCTGCCAAGTGGTAATAGGTAGTTAAAACGAGTGAATACCTGCATATGAAATGTTAATTTGAATCCAGTAAATACGCAGTTGCTTTCAGAAGGAATTAACCTTGTGACCATAGTTTCTAATACTCAGTCCTATTTTTAGAACGAAATAATTTTATTTCATTTAATCATTCAGTGACATTCAAATTACATCCTAGTCTACTAATTACTTTGCCTGCACGTATGGACAGCTCTTCCAACTAATTTTCTTTAGCAATAACACGAAGCAGGTAATATTAGGGGAGAAGAAGATGTTTCTACTTGTTCTTCTGGATCTTTTTAACCATAGGAAATTCTCAAAGTTCTTTTTGATAATTGTTTTGTTTAAAATGTATGCAGGTTTATTTTGGCTCCTACGAAATAATAGTTCTTGAAGCACTTCTATGCTTCAGAGCTCTTTTTATCACATGAATGAAAAAGAAAGTTTATAATCCTGTGGCCATTTTGTGTGTCCTTTGCTAGGTTATTTATGGTTATGGTTTCTGTACTAAAAATGATCACAAATAAATATTGGCTGTCAGAAAACCATGTACATTGATATTCTTTTAGGTCACTTTCGTTTAGGCACACACAGATGAGAAAATACATATTTTAATTTATTTATCTATCTTTGATTTGCTCATTGACACACAGCAAGGGTTTGGATTTCCAGTCAATGATGTAACATGTGTGAGACACACCTTGGGTTCATCTCTATAGGTAGTATTTATGCTGGAGGGTTTTTTTCCCCCCTAACTCTCATCTACTTGTTAGATATCAGAGTATCCAATTCCAGTCCCTGTTTTACTCAATTCACTACAAGCAGCACTTAGGTAGAATGACTCATCTGGCAGCCATGAGAGGTTAGAGCCACTAAACAGAAGTAGCCACTGACTGAAAGAACAGGGCAGGACAAGAGAGAAATATTACAACGGCCTGCTCTAAACACATACGTTTGATTTGAAGGCTGAAATTACACTGTCTTCCTGCCTTTTGGGGCTCTGCCCGCAAAGATTTTAAACAATTTCTAAAAGTAGATTATACTGGAAAGTGCATTACGCAGGCAAGTGGGTTTACATAACTCACAATCTTTCAGCTACACGTTTTTGACGAAGTAATTTTAGACATTTTCTAAAGTGATATTACATTCCATTTCACTCTAATTTTTTCCTTTGATTAGCAAATCAGTTTTGCGTAACACGCCAGTGAGTCATGTCTTAGCATGAGAAGAGCCTTGCCAAGATTACAAACCATGTGCTAATAACAGGGTCATTGTGAGGATTAAAAGAGATGAGACCTGTAAAACATTTAGAACAGTGTGTAGCATAATTTTAAGCACTCACTTCTTGTTAGCTATTAATAGTCTTACCTTACTATTAGGAATTACTCTAGACTGACCCTACCCAGCAACACGGCCTTACAATTATAGAAACAAAGACCAGTATGAAAGAACCCAATAAGGATGATGATTTTAACATTAACCCACATAGTTCTCTTACATATATAATGTTCTGCCAAAGCATTATTAAATTAGATCATTTAAATTAACTCAACAATTATAATAGAGAATATGTCAGACAGTAAGATAGGCATTCTGCATATATTATTTTTATATATAATATTTTTAGACCCTTTTTTCTTATCTTCTCAATGAGAAAAGGCAAAGGTCAAAGAGGCTCTAATTACCCAAAACTCACACAGCTGGAGAATGGTAGAAGTCATCCTACTTTATCACACTGGCTTATAGAAAGTTCTGAAATCAGCTCTTGATTATGAGATTCTGAGCTACTAAGTGCCTACTAATTTACAGGTAGCTACTTTTGCATGTGATTTGACTGTTTCAAACTATTGATGATTTCCATTAGGCCATGAAATTCATGTTGATTTCTATTTCCCAGGAGCTAAGATTACACATTACTCCTCCTGATGCTTATTCAGATAGTTTACCCTCCATGTCAGGTGAAATAACAGACCCCCAAGGAAATCATGTTCTAATCTTGTGAATATATTAACCTGACATGGGGGCGGGGGGAAAGCTTTGTAGATGTGATTAAATTGACAGGAGATTATACTGGATTATCTGGGTGGGCCCAATGTAATGACAAGGGTCATTACAACTGAAAGAAGAGGGCAGGAGGATTAGAGATATGAGTGATATAATTGGTGGCTTCAAAGATGGAGGAAAAGGCCATGAGCCAAGGAATGCTGGCTACCTCTAGGAGCTGGAATGGACAAAGAAATGATTCTCCCGCTAGAAGTAATGTCTTTCTTTCCTGCTTCCTCTGTTTCTTGCAGGCCAGGTCTCACTAACGCAAGCCTCCCTAACAACAGTTTCAGTACTGACTGAGTAGTTGAGTTAACTATTAAAAGCAGAAAAAGCCAGTGCCCTTATACAAAGGCTGGAATATAACAAAAGCCTACCAAGAGTTTTTCCTAGGCCTTTCTGGGCCTTAAAGCATAACAAAATAATGAAGGTATTCTTAACAGGGCCGATTTAGGATTAAATAAGTTTTATTGGAGAGCTGAAGAAACTCCACAGGCCTCCACAAACAAGTTTACTAGGAGTCTAAAGGAACTCCCCAGACCTCCGTAATTTAGAGGGAGACAAGGGTAATCACCCTAGCACCTGGACCCATTTAGATTAAGCACATTTACTGAGGCTCCAGAGGAAGGTCTTCAGGACTCAGATCTTAGTTACAGAGTAGAAGAAGTCAATCACTTATGTCTTTAGACAAATGCACATTTACATGTAGACATACAGCTTAGAAGGTATATAAACTCTGAAAAACTGTAATTTTGAGTTAGTCTGGTAATCATTTCCAGGCCTTCTCCCTGTAACAGGTTAGAGAAATAAAAACTCTCTTCCTCCTCAGTTCATTTGCATCTCATTACTGGGCCATGAGAAAAGCTCTACCCTCAGTTTGGTCCGGGAACAAAATCTGGCAAGCCAGCCAGGAGAGACTGGGATAGCTTTGCATTTGGCAGCCAGTGGCTTACAATGAGACAGTCTTCAGGAGGAACCCAGTAGCTGCTGGTGAGATTTTCCTGGGGACCCTCCTGAGGGCTCTCATGTGCAAAATTGCAAGTCTCTTTCACTGTTGGGGGAGGACAGAGATCAGAAGGAGATGTGCTTTAAAGGGTGAGTTAACTGGATGGTGGGCTGGGAGCCTACTGTTTTCCTATCTGGACTTGTTAAGCCATTTGTCCGGTACCACCAGGGGAGGCAATAGTGCTAGCTCATATGCTCACTTTGCATTTTTGGTTGAGATCAGGTTTTGAGTTGGTTTTGAGTCTGTTTTGCTTGTGTGCAGCCCCTCTTGTGTTGTCCAAATTTGTCTCCAGTTGTTGGTGTATCTGTATTATTATTATTTTTTGATACCATGTAAACTTGAAAAAGGGAGGTATTGGGTCCATTCCTGCTGAGAGGGCTCTAGGAAGGAAAAAATTTTCTTTTAGGAGCTCAATGGTTACAAGTCAGCTTAATTAAAAGCTAACATCCAAGATATGTATATGTAGGTGTGCATGTGTGCATGTTTGTATTTAAAGGGCCTTCATGTTTTTGTTTTTATTTCTCTCCTAGGACCTTGTCTTTTTGAGCAAAAGTTTTTTTTTCTCAGTTAACTCAATTCTGTTTTCTTCATTAATAGCTATTGCAACAGAAGTTGTACTGGGGTTTTAAAGGAAAAATGTAATTTAGACACTTAGAAATGTCTTTGGAAAAAAAATTAAGTGCACTGTAAAAACATCACATAGTCTAGTCTCATAATAATTCTCCCTTTTGAAAAACTCAGGATTCAGTGTGGGCTCTGCTCAGAGCTCAAAGATCCAGTAAAAAGATAAGTAGTCAATATCTAAAGTTAATCTCCTTATACAGTCCTATGATAAATTTCTATAATTTTATGTTTGATCTGGCATCCATATTTCATCTCCTTCGCACCACTAGACTTTTTCCTTGTGTACCTTGAGATGCAAATCTTGCCATTTGATTTTTCACTTAGAGTTGTTTCATTCAATATGCAGATTTAGGGCTATTTAGCTGACAACTGCCAGAGTAATAAACCAGGTTATCAAGAGTTTGCAAGTGTAAGATAGATAAAAGGAGGTCTTATGAATCTGTAAAATGTATATCTATTGGCATGCCTAATATGTCTATGTATTTATGTCTTGTGTACACCATGTTTCACTACTGAAAATATATAAAAGAGTTCTAATTAACTGTCTCAAAGAAAAATAAACATGCTTAAATATTTTAACACAAAAAAGGCTAATCAAATGATTTTTCAAGTTTATGTTATTTAAAATCTTCAATAAGTAAGCTAGCTTTAACAATTATTAATAAAATAATATTAGAAATGTCTTAAGAGTGGCCAGCATATATTTTTGTTTGCATTTATTGATCAAGCAATTTCATACTTACCTCTGCCAAATACTATAAGGTGTCAACATCTGGCATAAAGGCTACAAAACTATAACTCAGGCTCAAACAGAATGATCTTTGCTTGTGTAATTTTTAATAAATAAAACATTAATATTGTTTTAATGAAGATAGCTACATCTCCAATTATTTAGTAAAATGCCCTAACTTCTAATCTTGTGGCCTTAGGCAGTCTAGTCCACAGACATGAAGGAAGTTTGTTCTGGGAAAGGGCTGTTATCGTCTTTGTTTCAAAGCTAAACTATAAACTAAGTTAATGAACAAGAATAGCTTGGAGGTTAGACCCAAGATAGAGTCATTTAGTTCAGATCATTTTCACTGCTCAGTTATAATTTTACAATGGTGGTTTCATAACTTTAAATAATGACTATTGCAGTTTTCATAAATAGTCTAAGTAAATGATTAAAATAAATAATTAGATAAATGGGATAAATATTTGTAAACAAATGTCATAATTTAGAATCTAATGTTAAACAACAGATATTTCAATATTTGGGTATTTTTCACTAAAAATATATTGTAGGAAAATATTCTTTCAGAAAATTGTGTCCTTTTAAAAGGGTAACTAATTTTTGTCTAATTCAAAGCTTATTTAAAGTTTATATATAAAACAAGGTAAAGAAAACCAGGAAATAAGAGAGATATAAAGTAAGTTATAAAAATAGAGTTTTAAAAATTGGTAAAATAAAAATTTCTTCAAAAATGTAAAAATTGGTCTAAATTATGCAGGTCAAATATTAGATTTGCTAAAGGCTTTAGGTCATAAACTGTTTCTTTAACTTACAAATTGTTCTATTTGTTTTGGAGTGTTAAATTCTAGATAAGACCTGGGGACATACAAAATTAGCCATTCCCCTAGCTATGCAAAAAGGTATTAAAGAAAAAAGATTTTATATATTTAAAAAATCTTGTATGGTAAATTCTTGTCCTAAAGTAAAACAACTGGTTGTTTAAAAAGAGGGATGTTTAGTGTAAGAAAGAAAGGAAAGAAACTCTAAACGTGGCTTGACAGTTAAAGAGAGGTTTATTTTATAGAATAAACCTGAGAGGGGCTTTTGGCTGAGTTAGGTCAGAGGCCCTTTCTCTTACAGACTAAGAGTTTTTGAGAATTCAGGGTGGGAGAGTTGATCAGAGGCTTGGAATGCTTGTCTCTTTGCTGTGCTTATCTGGGAGAGAGAGTTGTGTGTCTGTTTCCATACATGTTTCTGAAGCTGCAGGCATACCCCCTGAGTCTGCTTTTAGCTTCCCTATCTTAGTGTACTTGAAGGAAAAGGAATGTGCTTATTAAGGTCCACTGTTTTATTGGGGCCCATTGTATGAGGGTGAAATTTGGCAGTTGCCCAAGAGACGTCCCCCGCATGTCCCTCTGTGCCTGAGATGTCTTATCTGTCTTTTATGGTTTGCTCTTTTTGGCTGCTTGTTTTTAGAGGAGAAGTGATTTCTTTGAAATGCATGAGGCTAGAAAGGGAGCTGGAACTTAAAGTGGCAGTATTTGTTCAAGATGATGGTGCTCCTGCTCTGTCATTTAGGACAAGTAAGAAAGTCAAGGCATATCATAGCTTGTCTAAGTCATGAAAGAATTTGGAAATTATGCAAGAAATGTACAATTTAAAGGTGATTAGGCCTTCTAAATGCTTTACAAAATGTCACTATCACTCTTACCTGTATGATCTGCCTGCTTTACAGCTAGGTAAGGTCTGGGACACATGGAGTTAGATGCTGGAATAAGTCAAACCTTATCTGTACTTCTGTCTAGGTCCTAGGCTCCACACCTAGTATATAATTAAAATCCCAAACTTACCAAGGATTTCACCAAAAGTAAAGGTTGTTAAGAGTTAACAGTGTAATGTCTATTTAAGTCTATGGGAGAAACAGTTTACATGAAAGGTATGTAAAGAAAGCAAAATATACTTGTGGTAAAAAGATTATAAAGAGGCATGAGAATGTGGATTTTTGCCTAGATTAAAAGGTTAAAGGATTGTTTTAAGTTGGATAAAATAAAGATGAAGGTTTAAGCAAGTTGTGGAAGGTTGACTGTAAAGGAATTTCTGTGTGTAAACATATTGGCTAAAGTTAAAGGAGTGTTATCCAGTTTTTCTGTAAATGAGCACTCAAATAAAAATATAATGGGTTTCTCTTAGGAGCACTAAGGTTCTCAACAAAAATTGTAAAGGGTTATAAAAGGTCTATAAAAATCTTACCTTATGGTCAAATATTAAAAATGGGTAAATATGTCTATAAAGCTTAATTAGGAATTTAATATTAATAGTACACTAATTTAAAGGTGAAATTTGGTTTATTTGGTACCAAAAATCAGACAGGGAGCAATGACAAATATAAAATGGGGTTTGGCTTTCTTTGCGCTATATTTGTATAAATATGTTATTTGTATGTGTTCCAAAATTTTGGGAAACTCCTATAGTTCTTATATATCTTAGTGTGTTTTATCAGTAATAATTATAGTTGTTATGTTAAATTATTGTGTGCCACAGAGATAACAGATTTACTTGTCAATTGTGTCTTTACAGCTACCCTAAAACTTTTTGTCATCCATAAACAATTGTTGACTTGATTTGGTCCTCTCTAGAAGGTGGTTTTATAATCAGCTATAAAACTCTAACAGATGCTCTTAAATGCAGGTTTCTGATAACTTTGGCAAGTGTGACATCAGAATAAAGGAAAAACATTTGGGAAGAACATTTGAAGAGCTAAAATGTTCGTTAATATCAAGCAGGACAGGAATTAACTTCATGAACTGAAGTAACAGGAGATTGAAGTGATCATTTTGACTTTTTGCTGAAAATGTTGCAAATCCTTTGTTTTTCTTTTCAGAGTCAAGAAAACTTTTCTTTTGAGCTATTAATAGCTTTTAATAATTAAGTAAATATACTCCTATAAACAAAATTTGAAGCATATTTGTTTCTCTCTACCTGATTTTTTCCAGAATTTGGAAACTATTTGTGAGTATTCTTAATTTATGGCAATATAGTTATTTGCCTAAGTGCAATAAGAATCTGTTTTATTTTATAACAGAACACAATTGAAAAAATCTGGTTATTTTACCAAGGCTTTGATTAGAATGCTATGCTCTTCCTTAGACAATCAAACCTATGGAACCAATAAAGCCCTTGGAAAACTGGCCGAATCTTTTGTGTACAAGTCCCTGAACAGGGTTTCTAATCTGTGGAACGTAAAGAATGTCACTTTCTGACAGGCCAGGAACCTCAAGATATCTTGGAACCTCAAGAAGACAGGAATTCACCCAACTCATAGCTATTTGATGGTACAAATCATGGCTGGACTCAGCTTTAAAAAGGTCTTATCTCAGATTCCTTCTATCGAACAAAGTTCAATGAAAACCAATTTAAAAGGCCTGTGTGAAAAATAATTATTCTTGCTGCACTGTATACAAATAATTAGGCCAAATATAACAAAGTAAACCAGTCTTACCATGATTTATCTTTCAACAAAAATGGGAAACTGAAGAGAGAAAAATTATGTTTCAAAAATTATACTACACCTGTTGTTAAATTCTATGCTTTCCTGATGTTTTTCAATTTTTATTATTTTCTACAGCTTGGATTAAATTCTAATTTTTCTTGCTACAATTCTCCAAAATAATGTTTTCAAATTTTTCATTTTTCTTATCCTTTCCCCCATTTTTCCTAATTGGAAATCACTGAAACCTAAGCTGTGCTTTCTTAAAGCCCTGTGAACTGAAGACTAGACATCTTAAACTTCAGAAGAAAACAGCAGCAACCTATTTATGTGTTGCTGTTGCATACTATTATGTTTCAGCAGGCACTGCCTCTAAGCCCTCAAAATAAGCCCCCAAAACAGGAACAAATTGATCTTTTCCACTCCAGCACTGTATTTGGTGTCCCATAACAATGACCTTCTCTCAGCAGGAAGTCGCCAGAAAGATGATTCGCTACAATTATCGTGGTAAATAAATATACAAGCATGATAGAAATCATGCGCAAATTGACAGTGGGGATTGTTGCCGGCCAGGTCTCACTATTGCAGGCTTCCATAATAACTGTTTCAGTACTCACTGAGTAGGTAAGTTGAATATTAAATGCTGAAAAAGCCAGTGCCCTCTAAAGGCTAGAATGTAACAAAACCCCACCAGGAGTTTTGCCTAGGCCTCTCCTGGGCCTTAAAGCATGACAAAATAACGAAGATATTATTAACAGGATCCATTTAGAATTAAACAGGTTTATTGGATATCTGAATAAACTCCCCAGGTCTCCACAAACAAGTTCACTGGGGGTCTTAGGGAACTCCCCAAACCTCTGTAATTTAGAAGCAGACCAGATAAGGGTAATCACCCCAGCACCTGGACCCATTTAGATTAAGTAAGTTTACTGAGGCTCCAGAGGAAGGTCTTTAGGACTCAGACCTTAGTTATAGGTTAAAAGAAGTTAATCACTTTAGATAAATGCACTTACACACAGACATATAGCTTAGAAGGTATATAAGCTCTGGAAAACTTTGTAATTTTGAGTTGGTCTGGTGATAATTTCCAGGCCTTCTCCCTGTAACTTGTTGCAGAAATAGACACTCTTCCTCCCCAGTTCATCTGCATCTCATCATTGGATCACAAGAAATAGCAGTCCGACCCTCAGTTGGGTCTGGGAACACACTGACACATTGATTTTAACCCTATAATACCTATTTCAGACTTCTGACCTTCGCATATGTAACATAGTAAATTTGCATTGTTTAAAAAGCCACTAAGTTTGTGGTAACTTGTTACAGAACCAAAAGGAAACTAATATATCCTATTTGCAGCATTTACAAAGTATCCCTTCTTTTATTTAAATTCTCCTCCAAGTTAGGACAATCGGCTTTTTAGCTACTAGAAGTTTCTGAACAATTAGCTTGCAATAAAATAATTTAACCCATTTTCATCAGTCAAGAGGTTTGTAGGAAACTGATTCAGCATATGAGTATGAGAAGGAAGAATGGGAGATGGGAGCATGACCCATTAGAGCTCGAGGGAGATTTTACAGGGGAAATGGCTTCAATTTGAGTTTCTTAAGCAATTCTGATAAGGCCCTAAAAGGGACTTGTCTCACTCATTGAAAACCATTGACCTCGTCATAGGACTAGTAAGGACTGAGCAATTCTAGCTAACTGCAGTTCTAAGAACTCTACTTACACTGACTCACTTGTTTCTTACAACAGCCCTGTGAGGTAGATGCTATTGATGATATCTCCATTTTACAAATAAGGAAACTGACACATAACATAGATTTTACTTAGACATTTTTCATGCAATAGAATTGTTAACAGTGAACTTGTTTACAAATGTAAAATGTGTAAATATTTATGATTGCAAGAGTATGTTATATTCAGATTTTAAGTTTTTTAAACGTTTTTCCTTCTGGGTTTATATTCAACTTGATATTTGATTACTAGATTGCCATTTAGAGTAGCAACTGGTAAGACAGATTATAAATGACTATTTTAAATATCTTGTTTATCAAAGTATTAAACAGCAAGCTACATTTGCATTAAATCTCCACTTGGTGGCAGTTCTTCATAAAAAGTACAAGTTGGCATATACAGCTCATATCATTGTTTCCAAGAATTTATAAAGATCAGATGAATCATTTGTTTTGGATTGCCTAATAGGTAATCTTTGGGCTTTTTTTTTTTTTAAAGGGGATGTGAGCTGTCCTGTATTTATCATCCTTTCAAACTAGAAAGAGAATCTTAGAAGCTTAACACATTTGAATTATGATATACATCCCTTTAAATGAGAACTTACCTTGAAATGCATTTTGCAAATAAACCAATCACAACATACACAGACAGCACTTGAGCACAGAGACAAACTTGTAAAACTATTTTTGAATCTGTAAAATCAGGTAATAAGAATGATTAATAATAATAATAAAGCTTCCAGAAACTTTATAGTACAAACATTTCAATTTTTTTAGGAAAGACTGACAAAACATTCTATATGCCACGAGTGTACTGCATTTAATCACATGACTCTTTGCAACATGATTAACACTTTCACATTAATAACAAAGTTCTTTCCATTAAGAATTTATAAGACTATGATATGAAGGCCAAATCAAAGTTATCAACTTGTTTACTGCTGTTAATTTATGAGAGAAATATATTTTTTAAAACGTGATTAGTGCATTTATCAGCATATACTCGCCATCAACTCTGCTGGTAAGAACTAAGACCCAACCATTAGAATGCATAGTACCTGACTCCAGGACGTCCCCAACTCAGTACAGCTTATTCACATGCCATTCTCTTCTTCTTTAGTTACTTTTTTTGGAGGCTGTGCATTAGACTGTTAACATACTAGTCTAGGTGTTTCTAAGATGTCACAGATGCTTACAAATGCCCCATTTTCTAAATATCATAAGCAAATGTTACAAGCTCTCTGGTTCACTAGGTTTGTTTGTTGTTGTTGTTGTTGTTGTTGTTGTTTAAGATAAAGTCTTGATCAGTTGCCCCCAGTGGACTCAAACTCCTGAGCTCAAGGGATCCTTCTGCCTCAGCCTCTGCAATAGTTGAGACTGTAGGTGCAGCACCAAGCTTAGTTTACTAGCTTTTAATATGTAAATATGGTGATTCCTGAATGTTAAAATGTACTTTAAAATGATCAGTGCAATAGTTTTCTCTAATCATGAAAAAGGAAAGATCCTGGAACCATCCCTCAAATTTAAATGTCAACAATGTCACATTTAATGGCTCTTATTTTAGTTATTGGACTTATTTTCTGAAATGAATTTTTGAGGTATATTCAAATATAGTTGAACCTTGATCCTATAATAGCACAGTTAACACCCAAAGTAAATAAGATAAATAATGTGAAGCCTATTGAAGTATTTTCTACATCAATTAGTTGTTTCACAAATCTAAAAGTTGAACTCCCTAGTGACATATTATTCACAACAGTTTTGACGACAATTCACAAATATAAAAAGTTAAATATCACTCTATCTTATTTTATATTTGTATTAAACTTTAGCAATTTTTAGTTTGTTTCCTTATCAGAAAAAAATTTAAGGAACTAAAAAATCAATGACTGATACTAGTGGATAGAAACAAGCATTACCGGTCAATCAATCAGGGGGATAGTAACCGCACATCCACCCAGTGCTGACAATGTAGTGGATACTCAATATCTCCCCAATTCATCAATCCATAATGGTTGGTCTTGTCCACTAGCATCAAGCATTTGTTTTTTAAAAAGGTCCTGTAAGGAAAATATGAGCAAACAACAATAATTGACTGGTTTTTTTTTTTGGCCAACCATGCTGTTTCATTGCCTAGAATTCTTACAGTAGGTAAGAATTTAGGTATTAAAGAGGCAGCTTTATATTTCAGGTAGGCAGACAGGGTGTGCATGCTACTGTTCTAATACCTTGCCTTAACATAGCCAAACCCAGTTTTATTTCATGCCAAAGGCATTTAATGGAAAAAAAGAGGCATAGCTTACACCTTAATGAAAGAATTGCTATGTTTTGATTTGATCTCTACTTTGAGCTATGAAACAGATAGAGGTTCTTTAATTTCCTAAAGAAACAAAGTGGAGGATTCTTCTATTTGTTGTTTTTAAGCAGAATGAAAGGAAGAAAAAGTGATTTGTGGAATATGTTTTATTTACATTTATTTTACAATCACAGTGGCAATATTGGCTAATTTAATGTGATCATCAAATAAACGGTTGTATTCACAGTTGCATAGATTACTGAAAGAAGGACTAATTAAAATATTTAACCTGCTATTTATATATTGTTCCCAAGTGGCAATTATTACCCCGATTTTAAAAAGGACTATCAAGACACTATATTTTCCCTTACCAAAATGGCTAAAAACAGATTTGCATATTTTGCCAGCTTAGCCAGTGGGATGGCTTTCTCTCTTTACAGAAATATTACATCTCCCCAAATCCTGGTTCTCTGGTTAAGTCAAGCATTTGGGTATTCTCTCTAATGTTTTCTGCTAACACTATTGATTTAAATAAAGGAAAAGAAAAACATAAGGAGAAAATAAGAGAGTTTGGGCAATGCTTATTAGACATACACGTGACAGTTGTAATTTCAAGAATGCTACCTTGGTGATAATATAAAGTTTACACATAAAGTGAGGCCATTCATGTCTTTTTCTTTACATGCCAGTTGTTTTTTTTTTTTTTTAAATCACATGACTCAAAATGAAAAGAAATAATATCCTCCTATGTTAAGTGCCTCGCTGTCAAGAACTGTTGTGGCACTGAAATGTTACCCTTGCTACAATCTAACAAGTTAGCTTGCCCCAGTTTAACAGATGTGTTTGCCTGGTTCTGGGACCCAGGGTGCAGGGGAGGTTTAGCTCGCTCCCTGGGCTCCAGGCTCTTGGTCTCTCACTCACCCAAGAATGGGAGTGGGGACCACATTGGGTGCAGTGTGCTAGCAAATAAATATCGGACCCAAAGAGTTTTTGCAGAAAGTGATTTATTTAAGCAAAGAAAGAGAAAAAGGAGAGACAAAAAGACGAGAAAGAGAAAGCTTCCACGAAGATTGTGGAAGGGGGCTCAAATAGGGAATCCAAGGGGGTGTGGAAGAAGGGGACTTTTAACCTGGGAGGGATTCCCACCTTCTCCAAGCCCCCTGGCCTATGAAAGGAGTTCCTTTAAACTTCCGCTAGAGTGATTGATCTTTGATCCTTTCTCACGTGCACGAAAATGTAAACAAAGACCTCTAAGACCCCGATGGTGGGGGGGCATGGCCTGGGAAGATTCTTGCCCTTGAAACTACTCCCCCTTGTGGACCCAGGAAGGGAATACATTCCTTCAGATGCCAGCAGAATACATGACTCTGGGGTCAGAGACAAAGGAATTTATTACTCACGGCAGAGCAAGCAACATAAACATCATGTTCACATGATCTTCCTTGCCCTCCAGTTCCATGGAGGTGGTAATGCTGAACATGCCCAGGGGAGTGATGCACACACAGTCAATTTGTGTCCCATTGAGTAGCAAAGCTTAGGAGAGTCACAATATTATAAAGGAGCGAATAGCAAACCCACCTAACCTCTGCCTCAAAGGAAGGCCATATCCTTATTATGCTCATAAGGAAAGAAATATTGCTATTTCTTTCCCTCTGTCTCAGAGGGAAATATTACCACTATTTTCCAAGGCTCTTTGTTCTACAAATGTAGTTGAAAAGACAGTCTGGAATAAGAGCTGTCATAAGATGTGTAAAAGTATGATAGACTCATGGACAACTGTCTTCCAACACAGGAGATACAAACACACATATATACATACAAACATATACACACATATATGGTATATGTATAATGGTATATATATATCTATAGCATAAATATATATGGTATACGTAAACATGTGGCACATATAAATATATATGGTATATATAAACATATATATATATATATATATATAGTTTACTTTTTCTAAAACTCATGTAAAGGAGGCTTATAATTCTTGTTTTAGATGTAAAAAAGCAATATTAGCCAAACACTATGCCTAATTTTACTGAGATTGTAAGGAACAGATTCCAAAATTCAACCCTTTATTCTACTCAGCATCCCATTCTCTAGCTGGTCAACGAATGCACCATTTGCTGTGATAAATAGGGAAAAATATATCTGTTCTGTGACACTGAGTTCTAGAAAGAGGGCCCTTTAACTTTTTATATGAAAATTTAAAAACACTCCACCAGAATTTTAAAAATCCTGGTGTTCTTGCTCTTCTCATAATTGGCCTTATTACAAATTATATGTGATGCCATTCAAACAAGTATGTAAAATGGTGGTCAATAAAGCAGTATGATTTTTTTTCTCCCTTCAATCAAACCAATTGTTAAATGTAATTATAATCTTAGAAGATGCAGTTAAAAGGATGTTGAATTAAATTGAGCTCTGAAAATTGCTCACCTCATGATTCCTTGTGATTACATCTTGGCATAAATCCACTAAGTTTCAATATGTAATTTAGGGATAATGTATAATTGGTATTGGAATCAATGCAGGTTCTCCACATTTAAATGGAGGCCGATTTTATTAGTAATAACTATAATAACTCTGCTAAATAGATTGTATGACTTCGATGCTCATTAGGAAATTATTTTTCAGCAAGAACATCTTCTAAATATGTAATTCAAATTTTAAGTACAAAATGTATTAATGAGTTAAGTGTTTACAAAGACATATATTTTACAGATATTACAGTCAGGTCCTAATCAGAAAAGTATTTCCTACAGTGTTAAATTCAAGAGCTTATTTGTCTTTGTCTTATTTTTAAAGACCTTTATCTAAAAAGGCATTTTAAAGATATGCAATGATGTTTAGATCTATGGTGGCAAAGTATCAGAGAAGTGGCATGCCTCCCTCCACTTTCATCATGCAGTGACATATTTTATGGAAAAGAAATGTTTTGTATTAGAAAATCACTACAAATATGTTCCCTAGACATTCATATCTACCTGTAGTGGATAGTATTATCCACTAATGGACTGAAATTAGTATACTTACCTAGATGGTAACAACTCTTAAACGAGGCTCTCTAGTTAAATGATTATGGAAAAAAGCTGGTTAAGATGTTTTCACAGGAGTTATATTGCCTATTAAATTAGTTATTTGGTAAACTTTCTAAAATTTGGGGAAGTCCTGAACACTCTCAAATAATCTTTTTATTCTACTAGAATGCCAGAGATCACAATCTTAGTTGTCTTTGTGTTCTCAAATATTAGATAAAAACCATCTCTTCATTTAAAATCATTCAATTTTTCTATAAGTTTACAGGCCTCATGTGCACTTAAAGAGAGATAAATGAAGATCTCAGGATGGCAGATAGAAGACGTGACCAAGGGACTGAGGGCTCAGAGAATGTGAGAGTGATGCCAGGGAATGAATGACGGAGATATAATGGTCATTGGCCCTAAGCTCTTATTCTCTGTGTCTTGATATCTTCATCTCTAAAATGAGAATGGTGCCTCCTTTTTATGTATATTATAGAGATTATCAAAAAAATCTAGTTTGGAATTCTCACAGGTGGAAACTATAGTAATTATTTATGATTTTAGCTATCAAAAAGTGATTCTGAAAGTTATATAACAGGATAATACATATTTTTCTCAAAGGTAGTTTCTTCTTAACATTTTTGTGCTACTTACATGAAGTAATGTACATAAATTCCCCAGCACTATATCTAGCATGTGGCACAATACATACATATTCTTTAATTTCTTTGGAAATTAGCAATAAATTCCATTAGACTTGTTCACTTTATTCAGCCATGTTTTTGAGCTACCACATGGCAAACATTTCTCAATTGCTACAAATACATCAGCAAATAAAAAGCAAAAAATATTCCTGCTCTCATACAGTTTATATTTTCTTTTATTTCTCTTTCCTATGGTCTAAAGTTTACATTTTAAGTTGTAAGAAAATTATTACACTTTTAGTAAAAGCAAGGAGAAAATTACAGAAAATAGGAATAAGACTCAAAAGTGATTACACTAAAAATAAGTGAGACCTGATGTTTTCTAAACGAAGCTTGGTTCATTTCTTGGAAAGACTGTGTGGGAATGGCAGATCATCAATAAGAAAGCTGCTAGAACTCTGAACATCTGGTTTTAAGATGAAATTTTATATTTCTAAATTAGTCTATAATAATAATGGTAATAATACTTTTTTAGAGAGAAGGTCTCATTCTGTCAACCAGGCTGGACTGCAGTGGCATGATCATAGCTCACTGTAGCATCAAACTCCTAGGCTCAGGTGATCCTCTCATCTTGGCCTCCCGAGTAGCTAGGACTACAGGTGCATGCCACCACACCTGGATTATACTTATTTTTCTACCTAACTTTGTAGATAAATTTGATCTTTGAATCTCTTCTTAAAAGATAGTTTATGTACAGTGAATTACATTTTACAGGTCTAGGTCCAGGCTCAGAGAGAAGCTGCGTATGTCAACAGAGATAAGCAACTCAATATTAGCAGAGGAACAGCACAAACTAGATCTGAATTCTCACCAAGCATGCTTACCACTTCTGGTTTAGAAAGAAAATGATAATATTGCCTTTAACAGACAATTGCAGCAGAGTATGATTGATGCTGACAAATTCCTGAAAATATGCAACCTCCTAAAATTGGACTTCTGTTGGAAGATATAGAAGTCTGGAATGGACCAATAATGGGCAGTGAGATTGGATCAGTAATAAACACTCTCCAAATAAAAACAACAAAACCAAGGACCAGATGGATTCACAGCCAAATTCTACCAAACATTCAAAGAACTGGTACCAATCCTTTGAAACTGTTCCAAAAAATCAAGGACAGGGAAATTTCCCCTAACTCATTCTACAAAGCCAATATTACCCTAATACCAGAACTAGACAAAGACACAACCAAAAAGGAAAACTACGGATTAATGTCCCTGATGAACACTGATACTAACGTAGGAACAGAAAACCAAATACTGCATGTTCTTACCTATAAGTGGGAGCAAAACGATAAGAACTTATGTAAACAAAGAAGGAAATGACAGACCCCAGGGTCTACTTGAGGTGGGAATGTGGGAAGAAGGAGAAGAGTAGAAAAGATAACTATTGGGTACTGAGCTTAATACCTGGTTTTAAGTATTAAATTAAGTAATAATATGTAGCAAACCCCCATGACACATGTTTATATATGTAACAAACTTTCACATGTATCACCAAACCTAAAATAAAAAAGTTAAAAAACAAAAAAAGCAAAAATCCTTAATAGAATTTTTCCAAACCAAATCCAGCAGCACAACCAAAAGATAATACACCATGATCAAGTGGTTTTATTCCAAGTATGTAAGGCTGGTTCTACATATGCAAATCAAGAAATGTGATTCACTGTACAGACAGAATTAAGGATAAAATTTAATCTTTATGGAGATTGTTTTTCCCTGAAAAGAGATAATTCTATTTAAAGTGAGATCTTGAGGATGAGAAATAGGATAAGGCAGCATAGCCTTTGGTTTTATGATTCCTAAGTATTCTAGTTATAATTTGTAATTTTGTATATTTTGAATGAGCTATAACAAATTGTTATATTTTTCTTGTGCTATAAAGGGGCACTATTAGATCCATGGTAAATCTTCAACAAATATGGATATATTCCTGATTTGGAATGATATTCATGCAGGAATAAGTTGCTGAGCTAGATGACAAAAAAATATGGCTTGATGATTTATCTAGTTGGATAATGTAGTCTTTCTTTGAGAAGCATGATGGTTAAAATTAAAGATCCTGTTGATGGACTTAAGCCTGGGCTCAAATCCCAGCTCTACTAATAGATATTGTTTATATTCTCTAAGCCTATTCTTCTCAGTGTACAATGGTGATAACAATGATGACTACTTCATAGCATACTTTATGCATATATCTAACACTTAGTCATCTCTCAGTCCAGTGTTAACTCTTATTATTTCCCTTTGAATTTAACAGACCAATTAAAATTATGTTCAACAAAGTTCTCAATCTGTTAGACACACTATCACATGATACTTTGCTCAGAATGTTTAGTATTTATGAAAAGCTCAGATACTGATAATATTAAGAAATCCTAAAAAATCTGCATAGAATAAAGAGATGGCATAAAATTAGTAAAGGGTAAGTCCATTTTGAACCTAGCTTCTTTCATTTTTCTTACATATGTACACATAGAATACATTCTTAAAATTTATATTTTTCATAATTCTCTTAAGAATTCATGCTCTCAATTAGAATGACAACTAAATATATTGTTCCCTTGTTGACTTACCTTAACATGACAGTCTAATTAAATTAATTTTTAGGGAGATAGGTATGGGAAAAAACGAGAATGTATGGAATGTAACAAAATTGGTTTTAGGCCTGAGTGTAAAGGAAACAAACCTGTTATGCTGATGATGCCATGGTGGCAAAATACAAGATCACAGTTTACAAGGTTTGCAAAGAAATTTCCCTGATAACATCAAAAGATAATAATAAGGCATTTATATACTGAGAGCAATCAATTATCATAAAATTATTATTATTAGGGAGGAGTCATTAGAAAAGATAAGAATTACATAGAGTGTTTCATCTCCAGGGAAAGAAAGTGCTGTTTGAGTTTTATCAGGCCACTCCAGAATACCCAATTTTTTAAGATGATTGTGGAGGGGATGATTTTCTTGTGGTACGTCAGCGGCATTGCCTCCTCAAGAGACTTAACATTTAGCTTTATGGAAAGTAATATGGCAGAATTCAGCCAAATATAACGGCTTCAGGAGCCAACCTGCGTGTGTTCCGAGCCTAGTTCTTTCATTTCCTAATGGTGTAATAATGAGTATACTGTTTAACTTCTAAATACTTCAGACTCTTTATGTATAAAATAAAGATAATAATGATCTTTACTTCATGGGGTTTTCTAATGATTACATAAGATAATATAAAAATTTAGTGTAAAACATATGTTTAATATATGTTATTATTAGCCCTACATTTGATTAAAATGCCTTAAAATAACATAACACATTATAATCTTAAACATTTTTTTCACTGCCTCATTTCAACTCCAAATATCCTAAGGTAAGAATCCTTAGGATATTTGGATCCTCTTCCCTGATGAGTTAGCAAATTGAGATTCAAAAAAATCCAGTGACTTGCTCAAGTCATATGGTTATTAAATGAGGGACTGATTCTATAATTGTCTAGTCTAGTAGACTTTCTATTTTAACATTCTTACCTCATTATATATTCACCATCACCATGAGTGATGATTTTTATCACAGGATAAATATTTGACAAGGTTAACAATGAATGGTATAGACAGCAAAGGCTATGGATTTAAAAGAGGGTCAGATGGAATAACTAGACTGGGGGGTTTGTACAAAGAATTCAGGAAATAAGCAGTACTGGAATTGGGTCTTGATAGACTCTTGGGAGGCACAAAAAAGCCACTGTCTCCACAGCTCCATCTCCTCTGCTTGGTGAAGCCCAGATGGCTCTACCACCAGATCTACCTTACGAGATCTGGGAGTGCTATAAGAAGTGCTAAATATGGAAAGGAAAGACCACTACCAGCTGCCACAAAAACACACTTAAGTACGTGGATCACTGACATTATAAAACAAAAGCACCATCAAGTCTGCATAATAAACATCTAAAACATGATGACAGGATCAAAATCACACAAATCAATATTAACCTTGAACATAAATGGGCCAAATGCCTCATTTAAAAGGCAAATTGGATAAAGAAGCAATGCTCAACAGTATGCTGTCTGCAAGAGACCCATCTCGCATGCAACGACACTCATAGATTCAAAATAAAGGGATGAAGAAAAATCTACCAAACAAATGGAAAACCGAAAAAAAACCAAGGGTAACCATTTTAATTTCAGACAAAACAGACTTTAAACCAGCAACAATTAAAAAGACAAAGATGTTCATTACATAATGGTAAAGGGCTAAATTCAACAAGACCGAACTATCCAAAACATATACATATCCAACACAGGAGTACCCAGATTCATAAAGCAAGTTCTTAGAGACCTACAAAGGGATTTAGATAACCACACAATAACAGTGGGAGATTTTTAACACCCCAATGACAGTATTAGAAAGATTATAAAGGCAGAAAAACTAACAAAGATAATCAGGATCTTAACTTGACACTTGACCAAATGGACCTAATGGTTATCTTCAGAACTCTCCACCTCAAAACAACAGATTAATCTCATCTACATGGCACACTCTCTAAAATCAACCATACAATGGACCATTAAACAATTCTCAACAAATTCAGAAGAAGTGAAATCATACCAGCCACACTCTCAGGTCGCAGCACAATGAAAATAGAAATTAATACTAAAAAAATAAAACCATACCATTGCATGGAAATTAAACAACCTGCTCCTGAATGACTTTTTGGCAAACAATGAAATTAAGGCAGAAACGAAGACATTATTTGAAATGAATGAAAAAAAAATACAACATACCAGAATTTCTGAGACAAAGTTAAATCAGTGTTAAGAGGAAAGTTTACAGTGCTAAATGCCTACATCAAAAAGTTAGAAAGATCTCAAATTAACAACCTAACTTTACACCTAGAGAAACTAGAAAAACAAGAGCAAACCAGCCCCAAATCTAGTAGAAGATGGGAAATAACCAAAATCAGAGCTTAACTAAAGGAAATTAAGATACGGAAAACCATAAAAAAGATTAATTAATCCAGGAATTTGTTCTTTGAAGGAATAGATAAGATTGTTAGACTACTAGATAGACTAATAAAAACGAGAAAAGATCAATTAAACGAGATCAATTAAACGAGAAAAGATCAATTAAACGCAGTCAGAAATGACAAATAGGACGTCACCACTGACCCCGAGCTATTAAGACAAAAGGCCCTCAGAAATTACTACAAACATCTCCATGCACATAAACTAGAAAACCTACAATAAATGGACAAATTCCTGGAAATATAACCTACCAAGACTAAACCAGGAAGAGACTGAATCCCTGCACAGAACAGTAATGATTTCCAAAATTGAATCAGTAACAAAAAGCCTACCAATGAGAAAAACCCAAGGACCAAAGTGAATTCATGACCAAATTCTACCAGATTATAAAGAAGAGCTGGTCCTATTCCTACTGAAACTATTCCAAAACATTGAGGAGAAGGGATTCCTCCCTACCTCATTCTATGAGGTCAGTATCATCCTGATACCAAAACCTGGCAGAAACACAGAAAAACTAAAACTTTAGGCCAGTCCCCTTGATGAACATCAATGCAAAAACACTCAACAAAATGCTTACAAACAAAATCCAGCAGCGCATCAAAAAGCTTATCACCATAATCAAGTAGGCTTTATCCCTGGGATGCAAGGTTGGTTCAACATGTGCAAATCAATAAATGTTATTTACTACATAAACAGATCTAAAAACAGAAATCTCATGGTTATTTTAATCAATGAAGAAAAGGCCTTCAATAAAATTCAACACTTCTTCATGTTCAAAACCCTCAAAAAACTAGGTACTAAAGGAACATACCTCAAAATAATAAGAGCCATCTATGACAACCTACAAACAACATCATAATGAATGGGCAAAATCTGGAAGCATTATCCTTGACAATTAGGGTAAGACAAGGATGTCCACTCTCACCACTCCTATTCAACAGAGTACTTGAGGTCCTAGCCAGAGCAATTAGTCAGCAGAAAGAAAGAAAATGCATCCAAATATGAAGATAGAAAGTGAAACTATATCTCTTTGCCAATAGTATGATTCTATAGCTAGAAAACCCCACAGTCTCTGCCCAAAAGCTTCTAGATTCAATAAAGAACTTCAACAGTTTCAGAATACAAAATAAAAGTATAAAAATAATTACCATGTCTATACACTAACAACGTCCAAGCTGAGAACCAACTCAAAATGCAATCCCATTTATAATAGCCACAAACAGAATAAATACCTAGGAATACAGCTCACCAGGGTGGTGAAAGGTCTCTACAACAAGACTTACTAAACTGCTCAAAGAAATCAGAGATAATAAAAACAAATGAAAAAGTGTTCCTGCTCGTGAATAGGAAGAATCAATATTATTGAAATGGCCATGCTGCCCAAAGCAATTTACAGATTCAATGTTATTCCTATCACTACCAAGGTAATTTTTCAAAGTATTAGAAAAAAATTTTTTTAATTCACTTGGAACCAAAAAAGAGCCGAAATAGCCAAGGCAATCCTAAGCAAAAAGAACAAAACTGGAGGCATCTCATTACCCTACTTGAAACTATACTACACAGCTACAGTAACCAAAACAGCCTGATACTAGTTAAAAAAAAAAAAAAGAAAGAAAGAAAAAGAAAAAAGAAACAGTCACATGATCTCACACAGATCAACTGAACAAAATAGAAATAAAGCCATATACCTACAACCAACCGATCTTTGACAAAATTAACAAAAACAAGCAATAGGAAAAGGACTTCCTATTCAATAAATGGTGCTGGAATAACTGATTAGCCATATGCAGATGATTGACTCCTTCCTTTTACCATATAAAAAATTAAGAGGGATTAAAGACTTAAATATGTAACCTAAAACTATAAAAACACTTGGAGATAACATAGGAAATACCATCCTGGACACAGGCCCCGGCAAAGATTTTGTGACAAAGATACCAAAAGCAGTTGCAACAAGACCAAAAACTGAGAAACAGTACCTAAATAAACTAAAGAGCTTCTGCACCAAAAAGAAACTATCGGCAGAATAAACAGACAACCTACAGAATCGGAGAAAATGCTTTCAAACTGTGCATCTGATAATAGTCTAGTATCCAGAATCTATATGGAACTTAAATTTATGAAAAAAAACAACCCCATTAAAAAATGGGCAAAGGCCATGAATGGACACTTTTCAAAGGAAGACATACAAGTGGCCAGCAAACATGAAAAAATGCTCAACATCACTAATCAGAAAAAGAGAATGCTTATACACTGCTGGTAGTAGTATAAATTAGATCAACCATTGTGGAGAGCAGTTTGGTGATTCCTCAAAGAATGTAAAACAGAACTGCCATTAGACCAAGCAATTGCATTACTGGGTATATAACTAAAGGAATATAAATCATTCTACCACGAAGATACACATGCGTATGTTCACTGCAGCACTATTTGCAACAGCAAAAACATGGAGTAGACCTAAATACCCATTCACAGTAGATGGCATAAAGAAAATGTGATACATATACACCATGGAATACTATGCAGTCATACAGAAAATGAGTTCATGTCCTTTGCATCAACATGGATGGAGGTCATTATCCTAAGTGAACTAACACAGGAACAGAACACCAAATACTGTATGGTCTCACTTATGATTGGGAGCTATACATTGAGTACACATGGACACAGAAAAGGGAACAACAGACACCAGGGCCTACTTGAAGGTGGAGAGTGGGAAGAAGCTGAGGATTGAAAAACTATCTATTAGATACCATGTTTATTACTGTTTGATGAAATAATCTGAACACAAAACCCCTATGACACACAATTTACCTATATAATGAACTTGCCATGTACCCCTGAACCTAAAATGAAAATGAAAAATAAAAATATTAAACATAATATCAACTTCAACAAAAATGAATAAATAAAAATTAAATATTATTTCTATGTTAAAAAAGACAAAGCCACTGCAACATGGCTGGTGCATTAATGCAGGCTGAAATAGATAATGGATGTATCAGCTAAAATTGTAAAATATTTTTACATGTAATTTAAGAAATATAATGAAGGATACTATATACAGCTCATGATTAGTTCTCACATATCTAGACACATGCACTTCTCTATTTTGATTTTAGCTCTGTAATTTTAAGTGGAGAGAATCGGCCTATATTCTAATATTTAAGTTGCTCCATCACTCAGTGCTGCCTTCAACAATTATGGCAGATATTAGGTACAGCATGACAGGAAGTAAACGAAATCAGTTCTGCCCAAGGAAATAATGCATTTTCTATAGCTTTTACTAATGTCACTCTGGAAAATCTTGAATATCACTTTTCCTGTTCAATTATGAAAAACTGTATATTTGTCAGACTTAGTCCATTAGTTTTGAATTTTGTTCTATGCTGTTGTTTATAGTAAGATGCTCTTTTAATTATCCTGGAGAATAACTTAGTAGTTTTCTTCTGACTTGTTACAATCTGCCAATGATTCATAAACACTCAAATATAATCACTGAAATCTTTTTTGTATGTTTAAAAATAATTGAAAATGATGAAGTGATAACTTAAAAACCTGTCATTTAAACACAAAAGCACTGTGTTCCAATTAAAATTTCTTCATCTTTCTAAGGCTACAGGCATGTAAACTTTTGGAAAATAAGGCACATTTTATTAAAAACAATAAAATACTTGACAATATGAATCATGTTATCTGGAAATACATGTGAACATAGATACAATAACATTTACTAAAACTTTGGTTAAATTAAATTTTACTTAGTGATAATATGTATTTTTATAAAATAAGTACTAGTTAATATTTATGTTTTTATAACCATTATGCTCAGAAACATATGAAAGTCAAAGCCTCTTGTCTCTAAAATAAAATCAGTGTGTCATGGAAAAGAGTCATGATACTTTCATTACTTACAATATTTTTTTCCACCAGCTATTAGCTATTAGAATGTCAAAAGTAAGACTCTAGGAAGATAAATACAATATTATGGAAAGCTATGGCCTGTCTTTCCAGAAAAATGCACATATGTGCCATAGGCCTTATGTTTACAAGTGAACTAAGCTGTGGGAAAGAAAATTTGCATTGTGAGTTAACAGATTTAGTCAACATGTATTTAAACTGGTTAAACAGTCAACAAAGGTACCCTGCCTGAAAATTTAGGAGAGAGAAAGTACACATTTTGTATAGGTCAGCATGGCAGAACAGCTAGCAAAACCACTGAGTTAATTGAAGAGTTTCAAGAAGGGACTATTTAAAGGTGACATCAGCAAAATGACCAACTAAAGCTCCTAGCACTCTTCCCCTCACAAAAATCCAAACAGTGAATAAACTACATTTCAACCAAAATTACTAAAAAATAGCAACAGAGCACAGCAAAGAACCACCAGAAATCACATAGAGCATAGGAATCCAGGATGGCCACATGGAGAAGGGAAGGAAACATCTCACCTCCACCATTCCATCCACTCACTTGGGATCAGATTAGAACCAGGAGGGCCTTCTGCCTGTTGGGAAAAGGTAAGCAAGAGGACTCCAGCATCCTCCATTGTGGACATCTGCAGTCTTAGCTTCTGAAGATTCCTAGAGTTCTCAAAGGCTTGAAGCCCAAAACAGGGAACTCCTCATACTCCATACACTAAGATACCTTCAGATAAGGAACTGAGGCTGTGTCCCCTCCACCATGGCCCATGCTATTAATGCTCTGTACTATCTCAAAACTAGAGCTACTGCTAGAGTGTGTCCTGCTATGGGGTGAGTAGCTAGCCACTGCATTCCTCCTTCTCTGAGGCTGGCCTGCCATTGCACCCACACTCATCCAGTAGTGTGCCATCCCCAAGCAGAGCTTCTACTAGACCCTACCTTCCTGGGTCAAGTTACCACAGTCACGAGTGCATCTTCCCTTGAGGGCTGAGCTGAAGTGGTGATTCACCCCCCAGGGACCTGGAGCCTTGAACTACCAGAGCAGTGATGCTTCTGGCCTCAGAGAAAACACTTGGCCGCACCTTCAGGGATATCAGGCCTCCTGCACACTGGAGTAGCCACATACTTGTTGCCACAGCTGAGGTAGTGCCCTGCCCCTGGGGATCTCAGGAATCAACACCAAAGCAGTTGCCTCTGACCCTGGGTGCCTCAAGTGCAGCAGCACTGCAGCCCCCAGGAATTACGATATTCTGATATACTGAAGCAGTTGCACCACCCAGCGTCACAGCTAACGGTGGCCCACCCTTAGGGATCCAAAGACTGCAACCCTCTATAACTTCACTTTCTAAGGCCAAACATATGCAGCATCTCACATCCCAGGAAATCAGAGCTTTGGCTGAACTATTTCACTCCATCGCCCTGGCCAAACAGCCACAGTACCCCACCTACATAAAACTGGACTGTCATAGTTTAAGCTGCTGATGCACTCTGCCTCTCTGAAGATTGAAGTCATTTCTGTGCTGCTCTTCACCCTTCAGGACCCAGCATAGGGGCATTTTGCCATCCCTGGATCCTTGCTGCTGCTGCACCTGGCCTTATGGTGCCTGGGCTACTGTGAGACCCTGTTATCCCAGGGTCCACAGTGACCACTATGTGGTCTCTTATGCTCTGTCAATTCTGAGTCCTGAATTGCAGCTTTGCCTTGCTTACCAGGGCCTAAGTCTCTGGAGCACCACATTTTTCCCCTGGAGTTATGACAGTGCTGTGCCCTGCTCCCCAAGGTAACAGCCACAGCTATATCCTAGTCTCCTGGGTCTGAGCTGCCGGGGTTGCCTTGGGGCCACAGACCTCAGCTTATCAGAACTTCATCCATTCATACCTTGAACCTGACTTCAACTCCCAAGTGCTACAGTAGTTTTGTAAAATCTTAAGTCCAGGAACCTAGATGCACAGCTGTTTCAAGCACCTGTGTCCTGGATCCCACTGTCTCTCTGGCTGCTTCAGAGCCATGTCAGACCTAACACCAAAATAGATCTCTTCAGCTAAGACTCCCCACTGTTAGAGTCAAGGAAAGCCCTTTCTCTAATAAACTACACAGTCAATGTCACTGACACAAACCTCTGCAGCCTAGACCACTGAGGCACCTGCATTCATTACTAATGTTGATTACAAATGAAGAAAGTGCATGGAGACTACACCACTGCACCCATACAAACCCATAATCACCACACCTCAACCAACTGGCACTCTGAAGCCCATTTGCAGGTGAAAGTCATGTCCTATGAAAGCCACTCTGTAAAGTTTGAAAGAGGTGACCAAAACACAAGGGGGAAGATATCAACACATGGACACAAGAAATATATAAAAGCAAGGACACATTACATCACCGAAGAAAGATAATAATTATCTAGTACCTAGTCTCAAAGAAGTGAAAACTTATGAATCACCTGAAAAGGAATTAAAAATAATGATCTTAAGTAAACTCAGCAAAATACAAGAAAATACAAATATTAATAGATTATTCAATGGAATAAAACAAAATTCATGACATGAATGAGAAATTTAACAGAGGCATAGATGGCATCAAAAATGAACCACACAAAAATTTTGAAGGTGAAAAATTCAATCAATGAAATGAAAAATTCAATCAATGAAATAAAACATACAATTGAGAACTTCAATAGTAGGCTAAATTAAAAAGAATGAAGAATCTGTGAGCTTGAAGATGGGTCTTTTGAAACTACTCAGAGGACAAAAAAAAAAAAAAGAATGGAAATGAATAAAGATAGCCTATGAGACTTACGGGACACCACTAAGCAAACAAAAATATCCACATTATGAGCTTTCATGAAGAAGAAGAGAGAAAGGGACAAAAAGCTTATTTAAAAAATAATTGCTGAAAACTTCCCAAGTTTTGGGAGAGAAGTGATTCTAGATCCATGAAACTCAAAGACTTCCAAACAGATTCAAGCAGAGTTCCTCTCAAAGGCACATTATAATCAAACTGTCAAAAGTCAAAGACAAAGAAAAAATTTAAAAACAGTAAGGGAAAGTCTTCCAGTCACATATAAAGGAATTCCCATTAGATTCTCAGTGGACTTTTCAGCAGAACTCTTGCAGACAAGGAGAAAATCCGATAATATTTAAAGTGTAGCCAGGCATGGTGGCACATGCCTGTAGTCCCAGCTACTCAGGAGGCTAAGGAAGGAGAATCACTTGAATCTGGGAGACAGAGGTTACAGTGAGATGAGATTGCACCAGTGCACTCCAGTCTGGGCAGCAAGAGCAAAACTCCATCTCAAAAACAAACAAACAATCAATAACAACAACAACAAAAAATCAAAGTGCTGAGAGGAAAAGAAATGTCAGTCAGGAATACCATTTTCAGCAAAGCTGTCCTTCAGAAATGAAGGAGAAATAAAATCTTTCAGAGACAAGTAAAAGCTGAGGTTTTTATTATCACTAGACCTGCCTTAAAAGGAATGCTTATGAGAATTCTTCAGTCGGAAAAAAAAGATAATAATTAGTATCATAAATACACATAAAGTATAAAACTCACCAGTAGAGGTAAATAATCAAATCCATAAAACTCCAATACTGTAATGGTTGTGTGTAAATCATATATGCTGCTAGCATGAAATTTAAAATTAAAAATGATCAAACATACACTGGCTAAAGAGAGTATTTTAAGTTTTGGAAATCATGAAATGAAATACTTAGAGCTATAGTTCACTGCAGGAAGCCAAAGTTTAACTTTTCATGGCTGCCGCTAAAAGTCCCATGGAGGATATAGGAAATGCCTACCATTGCCAAGAAAATTCTGCTCATAACATCAGATTATGGGATTCTCAGAAAAACAGGGATTTCCACTGTTTCCACCAAGGAAATTGTGTAACAGGTTAAGGTGACTTTAAACATAAATTTAAAAAGACTCATTGTGTTGGGAATAACACAAAACAATCAGCATTTACTATATTATTTTATGCCTGATGTATGCTCTTTTAAAACCTCATCCTTCTTCAACCAGGAAGCATCTAAAAGAAGCAATTTGGCTGGGCATTGTGTCTCATGACTGTAATCCCAGCACTTTGGATGGGTGGATCACAGGTCAGGAAATTGAGACCATCCTGGATAACATGGTGAAACTCCGTGTCTACTAAAAATACAAAAATTAGCTGGGCCTGGTGCTGTGTGCCTGTAGTCCCAGTTATCAGGAGGCTGAGGCAGGAGAATTGCTTGAACCAGGGAGTTGGAGGTTACAGTGAGCTGAGATCACACCACTGCACTCCAGCCTGGCGACAGAGCAAGACTTTATCTCAAAAAAACAAAAACAAAAACCAACAAAAACTTATTCTTTAGATCTGAAATATTTACAATTAAAAAGTAATTATATACAAAAAGCAACAATAAAAGAAATAAATCCTTTTCTCCCAGGTTCTAGGTTGGGAGCTCAGTTTCCCATGTAAATATTAAATAGCTAATTTCATACACAATTTAGTGGAACCTAAATTTCATAGTAGAGAGGGATTTTAATTGCTCCTTCTTTTATATATAATAAGCTGTAGGAAAAGCAAATGTGGTTAACTATCTTAAAATCTACTGTGACAGTTTCGCAAATGACTATTATACATTTAGCAACTTTCCAAATTATGATACCTGCAACTATCTTTATCTATCTTGTATTGTTTAGGTGTATGAGAATTTCTGGCAATTGGAAGAAGCCAAAGTGCTACCCATCTGATCTCTGTCTATACCCAC
Organism: Cheracebus regulus; assembly: GCA_963574635.1. Taxonomy (NCBI): domain Eukaryota; kingdom Metazoa; phylum Chordata; class Mammalia; order Primates; family Pitheciidae; genus Cheracebus; species Cheracebus regulus. The sequence continues at coordinate 139,798 of CAUYQU010028558.1, forward strand.
AAAATCTGCCAAACTCTTAAACCTGGGACATTTATTTGGAGACATGAGTGTTTTTCATAATAACTCATAATCACTGTATTTTTGTTGAGCCCACAGAAGTATTTTGAAAATACATTGCTGTTTTTGTTTTGGCTTTACTATAAAGCAAAACAAAAAGAAGAAGAAAACTCCCAAAAAAAAAACAGAAACTATACAGTTCTACGGTGCTATACTGGAAAGCTATTTTTGTGTGAGGGAATATGACTTGGTTAAGAATCAATATCAAGTATGGGTTATGGGGGGGGGGATAAACTGTAGTTCTTTTATCATGATCTCTGTCATTAATTCGTAATTCAACCTCAGGAAATTCTTCCTTAATTCCAATTTCTTAATTTTATAAATTGAAAGGATTAGATGCAGTAATTTCTAATGTCCATTTTAGTCAACTTAATTAAATGGTATTATAGGAGTCCCCTCTTATTTGCAGTTCCTATTTCATAGATTCAGTTAATTGCTGTCAACTGTCAAAAAAATTAAATGGAAAATTTCAGAAATGAACAATTCATAAATTGTAAATTGCATGCCCATTTGAATAGTGTAATGAATTCTCAGACTCTCTCACTTCCTCCCACCTGGAACATGAATCATATTTTTTTGTCCATCATATCCACGCTGTGTATGTTACCTGCTCATAGTCACTTAGGAGCCCTGGACCTGTCTCAGTTATCAGATCTACTGTTGTGGGATGGCACTGCGTGTGTTCAAGTAACTATTTTACTTCATAAAAGTTCTACAATGTAAGAGTAGTGATGCTGGAATATTGCTATAATTGTCCTATTTTAGTATTATTGTTGTTAATCTCTTGCTGTACCTAATTTATAAATTAAACTTTATCATAGGTGTATATGTATACAAAAAGCATAGTATATGTAGAGTTCAGTACTATCCACCAATTCAGGCATGCACTGGGGGTCTTGGAACATATTTCCCATGGATAATGGGAGACTACTATAGTTAACACTGCTGTTTCCAGGCAAAGTGGTCATGAACTTGGAGGCTATTAGCTCCACTGATGCAGATTTAATATGTCCTTTAATAAAACAGGAGATGAAAGCTAAAGCTAATATTTAGTGGCACAGCCATTTTCTTGCAACCTGCAGTGGCATGACCATAGCCATTGGTTGCCACTGTTCACTGCTCTCCCTGCTGGTTCAGTTCCAGTGTAAATCTGTGAGAGCAGGGCTCTTTCTCACAGTCTCCTTTGAAAGACTTAATGAATCACATATAATTATAGCCAATACATTCTAAGGGGTAGACATTTTTACCTTTCAGATAGACTTAATCCAGCATTTTTATATTACAGTATCAGGTCTTTGTCGTCTTGATAAAAAAAATAAGAGAAGAATGATTGAAAGTTTATTATCTCAGGTGTGATGTGATTGCTGACATTTCATTGTGCTGAAAAACTAGAGCAGAAGGACACATGGTAGCAGCAGGAAGCTTCTACAACTATCTTGATGACTTGTTACTTTGACCGTTTCTATGAGAACCCCAGCTGTGACCAAGGTAAGTGGGATGGTGTCACTTTGACACTGCAGCTGCCCTGTTGGCAAGTAGAGTTCTGTGTGATCCTTGGGAAGACAACATATATAACATTTCAAAGAGGAGCCACTTTACTGTTACATCAATACCTACAAGTCTTTAATGAGTTGAGTGGTGGAAACAAAGTCTTAATTCATTGTTTGAAAGGACTGGAATCTCCGTTTTATCAGAAAATGAGAGAGACTAAAACTGAAAGACAGATGTGTGGCCAATTAGGTATGTCAGGCTATTTCCTTCATTTTTATGTCATACGTGAGTTCATAGTTTTCTAAACCCATTCAAAATTAATGGACAAAGAAGACAATTTACACTCAACTACTGAAAAATGTTGTTAGATCAGAGCTGAGCAGTTACTTTAGTCTAGTTGGGAGAGCATAAAAATCTACAATTATTTTGAAGCTATAAATACTGAGGCAGAAGAGGAGGCATTAAAGAGAGTAGAAAAGAATGCAATAATGAGAAGTGAAGTAATGCTTACAGCCTGGTCATTATATTAGGAATAACTACCTGACATTAAAAGCTCCTAAAAAATGGGATATTCTTGTGAAGAAAGCTGTAGAAACCTCACACTTGCCAAGTTCGCCACTGAATTCAGGAAATGGGACAATAATGGATTGAGTAATAGAAGAAAGGCAGATTTGTAGGTGATGTCATAAAGAGCAGTGTAATTATCTCACTATCAACTTTGTGATAGCTGCCTACTCTTAGCAAATACTGCCTTCTGTCTTCTTATTTCCTCCTTTATTGGGATTCCTTCTGCTCCGAGACCATTACAGCAGGCAGCCTGCTCTCTCAAGCAGTTCCCATGACTGCTACATGTCACGTGTCCCCGTACTTTTGAGGCTTTTTGACAACTTTAGCTTTTCTCTTACCTTTTTGCATCCACCTACAGAATTCTGTAACTAACAGATAGTGAAGTGATAATGACCAATAGTGGTTAACATGTGGTTTTAACAAGGGCCCCCTTCATATGAATAGATGCCTAGAGTCATAATTCTCTAAAAGGAAACTGCAGACACTGCCAGGTCAGCAGTAACTAAAGCCTTCAAGGTACCTTTCAGGCCAGATGACATTCCATAGGGGACCCATTCTACATAATCATTCCTTATAAGGACTCAAATTACCAACTGGACTTTTCAAATCTCTCCTTAGTTTACTGAATATGTTGACTAAACTAAGCTTAGTGTTAAGCATGGGATTCCACTATGGAGACAAACAAGTATTAAAGCAAACTGTATCAATTGTGAGCTAGAGATGAACAGTTTTTACTGTTTGCAAGTTTCCTGCCTGATTCACTCTTTGGTGGTGCAATTGAAGTACAGTTCCTCCTTTTCCCTTCTACTCTGCCTGTCTCTCAATCCTGAATTTAATATCCAGAAGTATTGTTTAGATTAGAAGATATTCAATTACAAGAGTAAAATTCTCAAGAGATAGGAAAAAAATTCAAGCTAATATTGCAATTGATGTGTTATTATGAAGGAAACAAGCACTATATCTTACTTTTACTTTGGGCTTTTGCATCTAAGTTTGTATAAACTTAAATCCGTCATATGCTTTATTGATAAATGGATAAATTAACATTGACCCAATTTAAAACCTAGCTCTGAGATGAATTTGAGATTATTCAAACTTTACCATTTGTTCTGCTAAAAATGGAGAACTAATTAGCTCATAATTCCAGGGACAGGAATTTCAGTGTTTTTGTACCCTCAATAGATACAGGTTTCATGATTATATGCTGATTTTCAGTAGAGGTTGGCAGAAGGAGATCAAGTTAACTGGAGGAAATTGATAAAAGCAGCACATGCATTTGAGGTTTCTAAGAATAAACTGGCACGTTAAAGCAGTGGCAAAGTGGTATTTTCTTTTTTGATTTAAAGAATCATTGAAGAAAAATATGCACAAATTGTCATAGAGAAAACAATAATGGAGGAGTGTACATTATAAACATTGATTTTTAAAAACTAAATAACAATAGCTAAGGAATATGGAATTGTGAAAATACAAATCTTTCAGGATTCATTTAAACCTCATAAAACTTTCAAAATTTGCTGTAGTAGAGAATTTCTGCACAAAGCCAAGGTTCAATTATATTTCCAGGGAGACTGACTATAAGTATTCCAGAAATCTAGCATCTTTTTTACATAATTAATCTTGTTAACTGAAAACTGCCAGTCGAGTTTGAAAAGCTGTCCTAAGATTTTTATTAGGATCTAAGGTAGGAAGTTGAATGAGAATTGCTCAAGAATCTGCACCCTTGGAGAAAGATTCTGCTGTGAGACTGGACTTGGGGTATAAGCTGTCTTAAGTAAATTCCAATAAAGGCAGAGAATGTATACCTAAATGATCCTTCCATGGGAGGAAAGAGAACATTTGAATTAGAGGGAAAGAACAATGTTGAATTTTTAAATTATCAGTAAGACCTGGTTGTAGTTTCCAGAGGAAGAGAGTGTCCTCTCAATTAGGAAATTGGTCCCTCTTCTGGAAATGGTTGACTAGCACTCAAAATGTAAAACTTCTGTTGTATTATTATCTTTTAATGTTCATACTATTCTTAAACTTTAGAAAGATTACTCACTTTCCGAGTCCCTTTGCTGAGGCTTTCATAACAAAATACCACAGACAGTGTGGGTTAAACAATAGAAATTTACTTTCTACCAGTTCTGAAGGCTGGAAGTTCAAGACTTAGGTGTCAGCAGGGTGGGCTTCTCCTGAGACCTCTCTTCCTGGCTTTCAGATGGCAAGGCAAGTCTTTTAGCTGTTTCCTCATATGGCCTTTCCCCTGTGTACATGTGCATTGGCTCATGTACATGTACATGTGTACATGGCTCTCTTGTGTCCTAATTTCTTCTTATCAGGATAACCATCAAATTGAATTAGGGTTCACCCTAATAATCTAATTTTAACTTAATTACACTTTTAAAGCCCTACATTCAAATACAATCCCATTCTGTAGTAATAAGGGTTATATAGCTTCAATATAGACATCTTTCTTTCTTTCTCTTTCTTTCTTTCTTCTTTCTTTCTTTCTCTCTCTCTCTTTCTCTCTCTCTCTTTCTTTCGATGGAGCCTCACTCTGTTGCCAGGCTGGAGTGCAGTGGTGCAATCTCAGCTCACTGCAACCTCCGACTCCATGGTTCAAGCGATTCTCCTGCCTTAGCCTCTCGAGTAGCTGGGATTAGGCAAGCACCACCGTGCCCAGCTAAATTTTGTATTTTTAGTAGAGACAGGTTTCTCCTTATTCGCCACATGGTCTCAATCTTCTGACTTCCTGATCACCTGCCTTGGCCTCCCAAAGTGCTGGGATTACAGACATGAGCCACTGTGCCCAGCCCAATATATGAATTTTACAAGGAACACAATTCAGTCCATAACAGATCCTTTGTCTAGTAACCGTGGGAAAAGTAAAAATAATTTTAGCCAGAGCTAAGACAATATTAACCTCTAACATCTGTCACATTCAAATATATAGTCCTTAAGACCTTCAAACAACCTACAAAGAAAAATGAGCTGTTTTGTTTTATCTTTCTCTCCCAAACCAATTCTGCCTCTCCTTAATTCTCTTGAAGGTATTAAAATATTTTCCCATGGGAAAATGTAAATCCCCTTACTCCCGAGACCTAGGGAAACCTAGAAACTAGTAATTCTGATGTTGGCTTTAATGTAGCATTACAAAAGGGAAGTTATAAAAGGAGGATGAGATAATAGTTCTTGTTTGTTTGAGAATAAAAGCAGTATGAGGATAAAAATCAGAGAGAATCGTGAAAGAAGGAGATGAAATACTACAAACTCAGGTGTTCATCCTAGGGCACTTGTCTGTGGATAGACAGGGAGGGCCACCACGTCACCAGGGCTGGGGTAGTAGACCTAGAAAAAGACCATCTTGGGAAAACTGACAATATTTGTTCTCACCAGTGCCTAATGATCTGTATCTGCAAAGGCTGACTATGGTTTAAGCATTATTTACCGTGACAGAAATTAGCATGCAGATTTATTTCTCTCGTTTGTTCTATTTTTTTTTTTTTTTTTTTTTTTTTGAGACAGTCTTGTTTCATTGCCAGGTGCCAGGCTGGAGTGCAGTCGTGCGATCTCGGCTCACTGCAACCTCCGCCTCCCAGGTTCAAGCAATTCTCCTGCCTCAGCCTCCCGAGTAGCTGAGACTACAGGCATGCACCACCATGCCCAGCTAATTTTTGTATTTTCAGTAGAGACAGGGTTTCACCATGTTGACCAGGATGGTCTCGATCTCTTGACCTCGTGATCTGCCCGCCTCTGCCTCCCAAAGTGCTGAGATGACAGGCGTGATGTCCTATTCTTAAGTTAATAAAACTACTCCCCATGGAAGAGGGTAGGCTAACTTGACACTGTGAATGTATAGACTCATTTCCCTTGGAGATCCACTCAGCACTCTGAGGCTGAACCCAAAGTACTTGTGTTTTACTGGGTGAGTCATTACCTTAGGTGGAGGCAGAGCAATAGAGAAAGGAAACTTGGCCCAACCCTGAGCCATGACTTGTGATTAAAGGAAAAGAATTAACTCTCAATAATGTGTGGCCAGACTGTCCACCTTATAACTAGCTCTGTATGTATACGTGTGTGTGTGTGTGATGCAACCTCTCTTCTATTTATTTTCTCATACTCTTACAAGTTGGATTTAGGGTTGTATAACTTTGAGACCTCCAACAGTGAACTAGTTTGTGTTAGTGGACATTCCCAGTTTTGAAATGGATCTAGTGGCTTCTAGCATTTCATTTTGGCATCATACAACTGGGTTTTAGATTTACTGTGACCTGAACTTCAGCAGTGGCTAGACAGGTTTCTCTAATTCATTATTTGAATAATAAGTAGGCTCCCTGATTATTTATCTTTTTTGCTTACCCGAAATCTGAGATGGAAAAACAGCCAATAAAAGTAGTTAAATTGTGTTGGTTTTATTATATCTGTTGCTCTAAATAAAATGCCTTCACGTTTAACCTTTTGAGTAAATATTTCCTCTTGGGGGCAAGCTTCCGAGAGAATAAAAGAAAGTCATGAACTGCTCAACTCAAGTTCTTCTCCAAGCAGGAAACTCAGAATTCCTCACCCTCACCTTGCACTAGGTAAATGCTAGCTGGCATGTTTTACACTGAAAAGTACAATTCTCAAAATAAGTACTCAGTTTTTCCTATCAGTGCTCCTGATAAGAAAATCTGTCCCAGTCTACTCTAAAACAGCAGGCACCTAGAAGTAGAGTGTGGAAGTAATTTCTCTGAACACAGGTTGAGAGCTACCAGCTTATACCAAAAGGTTATGAGAAGAAGTAGACAGAAGAGGGTGGGATGGAGTGAAACAAATGAGGAGAGGGAATCTGGCAGAGGAAGTACTTGTGGTTTGCACAATTCAAAGGGCACCATTAAATATTTATGTGATTGTCCTATTTGGAGCACAACTCCATGGAATAAGAATGAATAATACCCCTGTAGGAGTCTATTCCTGTGGTCTGGGAATCTGATCCCCTGAGGGGGAAGGGATTTTTTTCCATAACAAAATATATACATTCCTGGAGAAAAGCATGTATTTTCCAGTAGCGTATATTAGTGTAAAGAGATTCATCTTGGGGAATGTGCTCTGACATGGCTGTAGGCTCCAGCCATTTTTCTTACTGTTGCTAGTTATTTAAAAAATTAAGCACTGTGTTGATAAATTAACATCTAGGAAATTGCTTTCTTGAAAATGTCTAATTTTTACATAACAGAGTGAACTCTGGTAGTAAAACATAACAGAACTCTTCTGCTCTCAATTCCCACAACAATCATTTTATTCTGTTGTTCTGCATCTGAAAGACATAGGGAAATGAGGATTTACTGAAAGAGGTCTTTGGGTTATAGGTTCAATCAATAAACAAATATTTATTGTCTACTCTTTATGAAACTCAGTATGGTAAATGTTTTCTTTTTAGAAATTGCTTCTGAAATATAGATTTTTTTTTTGATGAGTAAAAGGAACCCAATTCATACATTGGGCACAGCAACAATGACTGATCATAAAGAGGTAAAATAGTAGAGAGATTGGTAGGTTAAATGTAGCTCTCAAATATCACAGCTGAAGCAAGGATGTCTTTTATGAACTTGGTGTTGAAAAAGTTATGTTACATTAGATCTACCTAGTGGGATTAGTATTGTAGTTACACGTTTTGTACTTTGTGCATCAATTCATGGAGTATTTAAACGGCAGGTGGGGTAACATGAAGGGGACAATTTGCCTGTCTGGTACCTTGGTAGGGAGGCTGGGAGGGAGGGCTCAGCTGGAACGGTTTTCTAGGGCTCTTTTACATGGCATCTTTAGGTCTCAGGATAGTCTACCTCCTTACATGGCTGATCAGGGCTCGCAGAGACAGTGTTCCAGAGAAACTAAGAAAAAATGAGAAGACTATATCTTAGCCTTAGAGATATCATTTTTTCACTTCCACTGCATTCTACTGATTAAGCTAATCTCTAAAGCCAATTCAGATTAAAGAAGAAGATATTTAAACCACCTTTTCCATAAAAGAAATGCAAAAAATATCTACTGCCATCTTTAATCTGCTACATAATACTATCCATAATCAAAAGTAATTCAGTACAAGTAGGTGACTGAAGCCCAGGATGTCTTTAAAAATATTAGCTACTCTTTCTTTACATCTTATTTTCAGAAATCTTTCCACAGTGTAGAAGAGGTTTGCTGTTGTTGTTGTTGCTGTTTTTTAGCAGTCTGACCATCTTATCTAAATTCTTTTAATATATACATGTTATCAAAAAATTTGGTTCATGTTTCAGTATTTATAGGATTCTTGGATTTCAGGTTTGAATAAGATCTCAGAGATAACCCTCAGTTCCTATATTCAATTACCATTTCAGTCAGCACTAACTGCAGGTGTCAGCTTTGGAAGTAAAGCAAAAGAAAGCCAGCCAGCACTTGTGAGGACTGCCCATTTTTTTCTGTACTCATTAAATAGGAGTGTGCAAGGGCTTGACTCATAAACCACCACCACCTTTGACAGGTTTGCTTTAGGAATAGACTTATTATACAACTTCAGCAATAGATCTTCAAATAGCTTAGGGACAGAGGCTGTGATCTGAAGTTTAAGAAGCATACTCCTGTAAAGATTAGTTGTAATATATTTGAGACTCAGTGGGGGTGCTGAATTAACCATGCAGTCAACAAAAGGATAGCCAAGTTTTCGGAAACAGGTGGCAGAAGTGATGATAAGACTATATGGAAGTTCCTCTATGATGAATAATGATGCAAAGTAATTAATGAAGAGAATTGCAAAAGAAAAGAACTGATGGTTAAATGCAGGGTGATTGGTATCCTGGAATAAGGCAGGGAAAAAAAAGGAAAAAAAGGTAGAGTGCAGAGGTAGAAACCCACAGGGAATACCAATTGTGTATACAGGGTACACCACTACCTTAATCTCTTTTTACAATGAGATAAAGTATAAGTTGATGAATAAAAAAATTGTTTAACTCAGAAAGACACAAAAATAGAAAAATGTAGACAAAGAAGAATAGAGGCATGTCCATTAAAGGAGTATCTGTCCATCTGTCCATCCACATACAGATGCACAGGTACTCCTCCATACAAACATGCACACAACCATACAAATAAATTCAGAAGGACTCACTTACTTTGTGCTGTAGACACTTTTTGAAATGAAGTAGGCTATTAAGAATTCCATAAAGACAGACTTACTAAGGTTGACAGAGACTTAGAAACCCAAATACATTCAAGCACGTATCACAAATACACTCCTGCACCTCTCTGTCTTATAATGGCTTTCCTACCCTGGAGTCTTTTAGGATTTTGCCATTAAAGTCATTTAAAGCTATATTTAATTTTAGCATCATGTGAAATTATCACCCCCTGGAATTTTCCTAAAAACTCAAACTAATCAGAGGCTAGATTTTGGCTCAGGGAGTGGAGATTCCTTACTTCTGACTTATTTTTAGTAATAACATAGCTGTCATACTTACTTGAGTAGTTCAATACACCTTAAAATTGCCAGAGTAGCTGTTAATGTCCTGTTTCAATAGAGTATTAATGATTTTATAAGCAATACGACATTTATATAGTATAATTCCTGAATTTCTTTTTCAAGACGATTAAGTATTTTTAATGATAGGAGAAATGAATCATTCTATCGATAATTATAAATTTCACCTTTCTTAAAATTATACATTATTTAAGGACTGATTTTAAATACCATATTTTTCCTGAAAAGTAAAAATTATCTTATCACTGCAATAATGTTTTCCTAGCCCTTTAAAACTGTTTACATTATTTGTAACATCAAAGGAAAAAACACTGGTAATACATATCTTGCTCCATTTTTGAAGTTCATGACAATCTCAATTATAAAAACTGATTGATCATTAAGGAAAAAGTACTGGTTCATCTGAGGTCAGGAGTTTGAGACCAGCCTGACCAACATGGAGAAACCCTGTCTCTACTAAAAATACAAAATTAGCCAGGCATGGTAGCGCATGACTATAATCCCAGCTACTCAGGAGACTGAGGCGGGAGAATCGCTTGAACCGGGTGGGGGAAGTTGTGGTGAGCTGAGATGGTGCCATTGCACTCCAGCCTAGGAAATGAGAGAAAAGAAAAAAAGTACTTATTTTGCATAGAAAACATTACATATCTCATCGGAGGAGGTTAAGGTTTTTTAAGTGCTTTAAAAATGGAAACATAAAATTTATCAGATTGCTGAAGAAAAAGCATGCCTTTTAAAGGTAATTGCCAAAATGTCAAGTAAGATCAATGTAGATTTTATTAAAGCATCACAAATTATTAAAACATTGTTTAAAGCTCTATTTTCTCACTAAATGACATGAACTGTTGTGTTATTTGTGGTAAAAACTTAGAAGTGAGTTTTAAAAGACTGCCAGAGATCTACGATTTATGATTTACTTATGAGCCATGATGGAGGAACAGAGTGTCGAGATAGGTACTTGGTAGGTAGTTTTTAAGATCATTCCTGATGGATTCTTACTTTTTGATATTCATCTACTTGCATTCTTCCCTCCTACATGGAGAGAGATGTCTTGTGTAATAAGAGATGTCCTGTGTCTTTACTAATAAGATGTTGTAAATAATATGGAATGTGGCTTCCAAAGCTATTACAAAAAATAGATAAGAGGAGCAAGTGAGCTGCCAAATCACCAGGATCTTAAAGCAGCCCTATGAAAGGTCCTTGTGGTAAGAAACTGACACCTCCCAACAGCAGCCACATGAGGGGGCCATCTTGGAATCGGGTCCTCCAGTCCCAGTTAGGCTTCAGCTGCTGGCAACGCTGATCAGCATTTTGATTGCAACCCCATGAAATGCAGTGAGCCAGAAATAACCAGCTACATTATCCTTGAATTCATGACCTGAATAAACTGTGTGAGATTATACATTCATATTGTGTGTTTTAGTTGCCAAGTTTCAGAGTAATTTCTTATGTTGCATTTGAAACTAATATAAGTACATATTTATATTTTAGAACCAAATCCAACACTTAATGGCTAAATAGCATTGTAATAATCACTTATTTTTTCTGGGTCTCAGTTTTCCTATTTATTTATATCCATTTAATAAAAATGAAAATATTATATACAATATATTCATTTTATACAAATTACAAAATATAATTAGATGATCTGTAGGATCCCTTTTAGATATAATAGCTATGCATATTTCTGAATCTATGAGACTGAGAGTGTTGTTTTAATCAGGTCCAATGATTTGAATATTGAAGAAAGACTGCTTGCTTTTTCATTATGTCATTCTCACTTTATATTCAAAATTACTTAAAAGATAATGAACTATTTTAAAAAGTAGACCTAGCAAGCTAACTCATGCTGAAATAACTTTATAATTGACATGTCTATTACAGAAGATACATTATATATAGCCTATTGATAACAGGTAAGATAAATATAATTCTTAACTCTGGAGGCATATTTGAATCACCTGGAGAGCTTTTTAGAACATGCTCATGCTGGAATTCCAACTTAGACCAATTAAATCGGAATTACCAGTAATGGAAGGAGGAAATCAGAAAAGTTTTTTATGGATTTCATAGATAATTCCAATTCATGGCCAATATGAAGAACTGCTGAGATACTTGAAGGAAGTAGTCACTAGACTGAAGAAATTCTGAAGTGAATCTATTGTGGAAAAAAAATAAGGATACTCAGAACTTCTGCTGGCAACCTCTCCATGGGTGGAGGAACCACTGATTCAAGTCACTCAGAGATCATTAACAGAAGGCTGTTCAACTGCCTATCCATGGAGTAGTCAAATAGCTAACTAAGTTCCCGTCAGCAAGAGTGGAAAAAAAAAGCCTGAGGAGTTTGTGCCCACCTGGTTTGCATACTTATAAGATAAAGATTATCAATTAAACTGAAAATTTTCCAGAAGTTGAGTGTACAGTATATAGCCTGTGTGGGTAGGTAATACAGCATTGCCAGAATATTAGAATACTTATTGTTAAAGTAAAAAATATTTTATTAGCTTTTATGGAATAATTTGGAAAGTTTTCTTTTTTGTCTTTTACTTCTTTTTAAGTAAGAACTTTTTTCCTAATCACACCAAAATCATATAGGTCAGCTTTTTGGATCTGATGGTTCTCATGATCTCTAAAGACAAGAGCGCCATCTGGCCACAATCCTTAAATAGCAATAACATCTAGTCACTTTGCAATACCATGGAAAGAAAGCACTGCACATAGCAAAAATAAAGCACAACATTATTTAAAAATTAAATGATAAGCGGGAGAACTCTGCAGCATCAAAAATAAAAGACGCACAAATCAAAAGGAAAATAGATTATACCATGAAAAATATGAGCAAAAGACATGAGCTGGCAAATGAAAAAAGAAAAAATACAATGACCAATAAGTACATGAGAAGATATTCACCATTATAAGTAAATAAAAGTTTGTTATTTGTAGGATTAGCAATTTTTGAAAACGACTATTTTAGTAATACGATACTTCCATTCACTTAGGAAGTTAAATATTTCAACTGAAGAACAATTTAGCATTCTGTAGTTACTTTCAGTATGTGTAAATGTATTAAACCATGCAATTCTACTTTAGAAATGAACTTTTAAAATATAAGTGGATATGTATAAAAATAATTGTCTCTAAGGAAGTTCATTTTATCATTGCTAAAATTCAGACAATTTGAAATGTCCCAGATGACATTAGAAAGGGGATAAGTATTACAGCATATCTATAGCAGTTTGAGAGTATAGCATTTCTATAAAATGAAATATTTAGCCATTAAAAATAATGTTATAGTGAATATGAATTGAAGCTATTATCCAAGAAAAATCCAAATTATATCCAAATTATGAATAATGAGAGCCTGAATATATAAATGGACAATAGCCAGGCCATATATGACAATAGCATTCTGAACCACTAGCTATGAGCAACCCGCCTGGGAAGACAGACTACAATCTCTGCAGCAAGTAATTAGAAACAATGAGGGTTTTGTGAATGACTCTTTTAAAAAATTCTCTTTTTCCCCTGACTCTATATACATCTTTGTGCTTCTAGCTTTGAACCATCCAGAGAAATCAAATATGTTTTACTAACTAATCACATAATGTACCCAGCTTCTAGTTAGCCCTCTTCCAGCTTCTCCATGCCAAAAAAGCTTTAATCAGAGCATATCTAAAACGTTTTTTCCGCTACAAAGCTTTCCCACTCCTCTACCTCCCTTTGAGTCTCTGCCAAATGCAAATGACAATGGCTGAGTCTCTCGCTACAGCAAATTGAATAAATAGCCTCTGTTTGTACTCATTTGGGAGGTCTGATTGTTTCCACAATATCATAATAGTATGTAAACTTTGTGGGTGTTTTTCGAGCAAGATCTGCTTCTGAGTGTCTGCCTAGGGAAATATCTGAAAGATCATCACTAAGATATGAAACTTAGTTATCTTTTAGAGGGGAGGCACAGGGTTATTTTTACTTTAACATATTTTGCATTTGCATTTTTCAATGAACACATACAATTTATGTAAATGGAAATAAAATAATCATAAATGATGACAGACAAGTCTGTCATTATGTTTAATAGTGTTAGACTAAAAATCATATATATATATATATATAACATACCTATTTCTATCCAGGTATGAGGTGTGTGATGGTATTTGGTTGACTGTACTTTCCCATTACTCAATCATTCTCTAAAAGTAACTTTCCTTATTGGGTATCCAAAAGTTTTAGTCTGATGAATATTCTTTAAATATGAAAAATAGACTGAGTTGAGAAATATATTTTTAATTATAAAAATGATTAATGTGTGTTAACCATAAGGGGACTTTCTGATTCAATCGTCTCCATTGTTCAGCCATAACTCAAATAACTATTATCATTCCAGAGCTAGAAAAAAATCCCCTTAGATTAATAAATATAAATCTTTATGGTCATCAATTTCCCCTGATGCTTCTTTAACAAAGGCCAGAAAGATTAGATTTTTGAAGGGACCATTGCTCACTTCTGTCAACATCTGATTATTTATCCTTCTTAGTTAAACAAAACCCTGGTTATGACAAAGACTAAACTTTGAATAAATCTGCAAACTTAAATTATACAGCTGAGGGAGAAAAGAAAGCATAAATAATAGGGCCAGTTTCTTTCACCTGAACACAATCTTGTTCTTCCTAATTAAACGTGGTGCTACCGAGCCAGTCACAGGAGGAAATATGCTTCATGTATTTCAAGGCAGTGAGTTTCTGCTCTTGCATCTATCGTTGTTTCCTGGTCTTCCTTTTGACTTTTTCATCCATAGCAAGTGGGACAGGGACTAGGGTCCCATGAGAAAGACAAATGGCCAAGAAACACAGATCTTACATTCCCTTCTGTGCCGCTGCATTTTGTTTTTCATATTGGTAATATTGTCAGGAGAACTAAGCAACTGTGTGTGTGTGTGTGTGTGTGTGTGTGTGTGTGTGTGTGTGTGTGTTTAGAGGAGTATATATATGTGTATGTATGTTTGTGTATAAATCTGTATATGTATATGCAAAGTATTTAGAAGGTAGACAACCTTTAGCCAAATATTATGTATATAATAATTACTGCTATTATTTCATGTTCTAAATTGTTTTGCAATTAACTCTGATAGATGCTAAAATATCACCAGTATGTTCCCTTTTCTCAGCTTGGAGTACAGAACCAGACTCTATTTCCTTTATTGTTAAAATGATAGTAATTTATTTTAACTCTAATGAATTAATATAGTATTTAATACTACAGGGCTTCCTACTGCAAATTGCCAGGATCTCACACAGTTTGCTTGTGCTGGTCCAAGAATCAGTCTTCCTGTGGCTTTCTCATGGCAGGAGGATTCAGCTGTGCCAGTGAAACCATCGCCTGCAAACATTGACCCTAAGTAGCCCTGTGTGCTGGGCCTGGTTCCTCTGCACTAAGCCCAAGTCTGCTTTCACAGCCATAACCAGCTTATGGGGCAGGATAGTGCAAGTCTCCATCTGCCTCAGGAATCCTCTCAGGTAGCAGGGGTCACTATCAAGGCAAAATTTCCCCTCCCCAAACCACCACACAGAACAAAAGCTTAATTACAAAGAGTTACTCTAAATGTCCTTTCTACAACAAAGAGGTTCTTCCCCTAAAGTAAAACGAAAAATCCAATCCTGAAGGTCCAAAAGGGGGAGCAAATTTTAAATGATGGCACTGAGATTTAACATAAATAAACCAACTGATGATTAGAAAAACAAGTAAATGAAGTGAGGAGTAAATAAAATCTGGGACCTAAATTTCCACTGAGTAACCTGATACACATGTATCTCAGTTGACAAAAAAAAAAAATATTAAACAGGCTCATTCTTTTCCATTGTTCTCTCTCATATGTTACAGGCACCTATCAGTCTGGTGAAAAATTTTATGGATATTTACGTCTTTTGGTGGGATTATTTCCAATTCAAGTATTTCCTGAAAATGTCTGTATTAGAGTTCTCCAGAGGGACAGAACCAATAGGAGACAGAGGGGGAGAAATATATAGGAGTTTATTAGGGAGAATTGGCTCGCATGTTTCCAAGGGGAAGTCCCAGGATAGGCCATCTGCAGGCTGCAGAGAGAGAGAAGCCAGTGGTTGCTCAGTGCAAGTTGGCATGCCTGAAAACCAGGAAGCCAGCCGAGAGTGCAGCCTGGGAAGCCACTGCTGAGAGTCCAAGACCAAAGCACCTGGAGTCTGATGTCCAAGAGCAGGAGGATTAGAAATAAACACCCAGCGAGGAAAGAAGTCTCAGCAAGCAAGTGTATCCTGCCGTCTTCCGCCTGCCTGGGCCTAGCCCTGCGGCAGCTGATGGGATGGTGCCCACCACGTTGAGGGAGAGTCTTCCTCTCCCAGTTCCCTGACTCGAATGTCAATCTACTCTGGCAATGCCTTCGCAGACACACCCAGAAATCATGCTTTAACAGCCACCTGGGCGTTCTTTAATCCAATCAACTTGATACCTAATATTAACCGTTACAGTGTCTTCCACAATATTAGCAATGGTTCAGTACTTCCTGTATAGCTGCATTTTTAAACACATCCATTGCTCAACCTGTATCCTCACTCCAGCCTCACAGTCATGTTGTGAAATTATTTAATTCACCTATTTTGAAATATCTTGCTCATTTCCTCAATAGTTTTAATATTCTGAAGGACAGATCGCCATTCACATTTTTTTGCATCCTTCTCACTTTTTGAAGTGTTCACCATGAAACTAATTAATCTGTTTAATTTCTGATTTCAGTGTGTGTCCCAAAGTCACAGTTTTGCGCCTAAAAACATAACAGCTATTTTCATTGATAAAAGCAAGTCAAAATACACCGGCCACACTGATCTACTCCCAAGTTCATAAACACAACTAGAAAATTGCAGCAAATTCATTCAGTGTGAGCATCTTGGTGTTCCTGAAGTTCAGCTTTGCTAAACTCATCTGATGGCATTGTATTTGTTTCAAGCCAATGCCTGAACAAGTATTACACAACCTGAACTCAATTAGCAGCTTGAGAGATGCTCTCCTCTCTCATCCTCTCTCAGTAATCTAGTCATATGTTCAACTCAGTACTCTCCTTCTAAATTCAGGCTCAGTTCCAAAGGCTAGATATAGGGAAGAAACTGGCCAGAATTTTTCCCTGTGCTCTTTCACACTTCTGAGTCCTCCTCTGCCTGATGTTAAAGATGATTGAGAATAGTTCTCAATCTATTAGCCTCCAGGCTCGCCTTAGCATTAAGCCCTAGGGACAGAGGACATGTTATGGTAGCAGCAGGAATAATGGAAAAATGACTTGAAGACATGTATGAAACGTTCTAAATGTTAATTCTTTTAAAGCAATTCTTTCTTCTTCAATGGCTCAGCCACGTCATTGAACAAAAAGACTGGGGTGGTTATAGTCTCCCCATCCCCCTCTTAAGGGTGACAGTGAAGGCTTTTTCTGCTTGCCTGTGAAGATTTCAGCTACCTAAAGAGTTCCTTTGCAGTTAAACCTTGTCTTTCTGCACTTTGGTATCTGTTCTTTTGAGGAAGGTAATCCTTGGCTAATAGTTTGAATAAGTCTTGAATAGCAGTGATTTTTAAAGGCTTTTGCTGAATGTTTGTGTAGCTAAAATAGTTGCCGTTAAAAATTCAGCAAAGGGTCATGGAGACTTGGCAAGTTCCTCTTAGCGTTTATTCAAAGATGATGGATAATAACAACAGCAACGAAACAAACCCAGAGTGCTCATATGGCTGCACATAACCAATGAGAGGGAAAAAAACCACAGGACATGGTAGACATGACTGGGGCACAGACTTTTATTAGACACTCACTATGTTGGTATGGTATCTTCAGAAATGCACCCTTTCTGGTAAAGTGTAGGAGAACATGGGTTCTATCTGAGACTGGGTGACTTGGTCATTGTGTTTGCTCTGGGCATCAAGGGACAACAATTTGCATTTTGGGAGGAGGGTGTCCATACATCAGATTCTAGCACTAGGGCATAATTTCCAAGACACTCTGAGTGGGGAGAGATTCCTGATAACTGTTTTGCCCTGCAATAGGCTGGGATGGAGATTTGCTGGTTTCTGTGTCAGATCCAGCAATCGATTTGATATCCTCCAGGTCTCAAGGAAATAATAAATACAAAGATAACTAAAGTAACTCTCACACAGCTTTTTGAAAACCAAAAACAATATAACCATTAAAGCTTTCAAAAACCCAGGATCTTCCGCACTGAATATTTATCAGGTAGTTATGTCACATAGATGTCAAAACTAAATTAGTATTTTTATAGATATAGATAGTTTTGGTGTCTTTTTAGTTGAGGTCCTACTCTTTCTATCATTTGAGGGACACACTTCTGGATATCAGGATGGATGGGCATGAAGTATAAAGCATATGAAAATGGTTTTTCAAAACTTTACTATTATTCAACCCAAGAAATGATATAATATCTTGTCACTTTTCTCAGCAGATTGAAAAGAAACATGGCCAATGTTTTCTCTAGTCAATTATTTCAAAAGGATTTAATCAGTCTTTCTGAAGTGTTAAGATGTATTATGTCATACCTGGAAGGGAGATCCCTGAGACCCTTTGAAACCACGCTTGGTGCAGTTTGTGACTTCTGTTACAATAGCTTGAGTGTTGTTATTCACTGGTTTCTTTCAGGTGACTCACCACTGACACATTCCATGGGCCAAATGTATTCATTTGGTTTATTCCCAGATAGATGAAGTAAACAGGTGCCTTATATCAAAATGACAGTGTATCTCTCATGGGCTATACTTGCTGGCGTAGTTATTTTCTGTTTTAAAAGCTAATAAAAGCTCTTCTCTGAAATGCAAGACCCATATATAAATTAAACATGGCTATAGGGTGAATGTCTTTGAATTATCAGTGAAAGGATATTTTAATAGACATTTAAAACGTTTACTTTGCAAAAAAATTTCCTGAGTTGCATCAAAAATTAATTAGAAAACAAGTAATAACAAATCAAACTAAAAGATGGCAAGAAGATTTTATAACATACGATCTAAAAGCACAGAAGAGGAATTAGAAATTTCTGTTAAAACATTATTTGTACTCATATGAGTTGACAGTCATTGGAAAAAAAAAAAACAACAACTTCTCAAATGAGAATTTTTACCTTGAACTAAAAATCTCCTTATAACTAGTTTATTTCTCTTGATAAAACATTAGACCACCTATATCTGAATATATTATTTTTTATATATATTGTTATTTCTGTAACAACATACCCTAAAGGTACATATTTTGAGATGAAAGTAAGACTATGTCAAACTAGAAATATTTTGTACAGCAAAGGAAACAACTGAGTGAAAAGGCAACCTATGAAATGGGAGAAAGTATTTGCAAACCAAAATATATAAGAAAGGGGTTAATTTCCAAAATATATAAGAAAACTCCTACAACCCAACAGCAAAAACAAAACAAAACAAAACAACAACAAAAACCAAAATAAAACATAAATCACCTAATAACTAGATTAAAAATGAACCAAAGGCTTAAATAGACATTTTCCTAAAGAAGACATACAGGTAGCCAACAGGTATATGAAAGAATGTTCAGCCTCACTGATTGGTTGAAGGAAATTCAAATCAAAGCCACAAAGAAATATCTCAGATCTGTTAAGATACCAATTATATATCTATAAAAGACACCAAGTGTTGGTGAGGATGAGGAGAATTTGGAAGCTATGTACATTATGGGTGGGAATGCACGATGGTGCCGCTGCTATGAAAAACAGGATGGAGGTTTCTCGGAAACTTCAAAATATAATCTGGTCATCTCAATTTGGGGTATTTATTTAAAAGAATGGAAATCAGGATCTTGCAGTGATGTTAGCACTTCCATGTTCATTGCAGAACTATTCACAATAGTCAAGATGTAGAAGCAACCTACATGTCTATGTAAAAAGCTGAGTGGATAAAGAAAATGTGGTATATAAATACAAAGGCACATTATTCCATCTTTAAAAAGGGAGAATATTTTGTAATGAGAAAACATGGATGACTTTTAAGAACATTATGCTATATGAAGTAAGCCAGTCACAGAGTAACAGATGCTCCATGATTCCACTTACATGAGAAATCTAAAACTGTCAAAATCAGCATCAACAAGCGGACTGGTGGTTACCAGGGGCTGGGGAGATAAATCAAGTGCTAATCGATGAGCATAAAGTTTCGGTTAAACAAGATAGGTATGATCTAGAGATCTGCTGTTCAGCACTGTGCCTATGGTCAGCAAGACTTTGTTGCACACTTAATTATTAAGAGGGTAGATTTTCTGTTGTGTGCTTAGCATAATAAAATTTTTAAAAATTGAAAAAAATATATATTGTAGTCACTGACACACATTTAAGGTACAGTTTTTGGTTTAAGCATTAGAAATTCATATATCAGTTTTGTATTGTATATTTTCTTTAATGATAAATGACAAAGACAGTTTCTGAAACAATGCTGTTGATGAATTTGACAAACCATGGCTATAAATGAAGAGCAAAATTAATATGCATCTGACTGTTCTGCCCTGGATTCACTCATCTCAGCATAAAAACACATTTCCCCTGTGATTCTCCTTCCTTACCAGTGTAGCAGGTAGGCACCTAAGCATATAAACTGAAAGGCACAAAAAAGTAATTTTTGCATAAATTTTTCTACTTAGTGCTTCCATTCCACCAGGAGTAATTGAGTTTTATCAGTTAATCTCCTCCCCTAACATATATATGCACTTTAATGTACTTTATCCTGAGTTGTCTGTAATCTTTGGGGATTTATGCATACAGAGAAGCAGAACAAATAGGACAGGATTTTTTAATATTATATGTTACATATAATATATACATATTTACATATGTGTTATATATATTTACATATTATATATTGGTTCTAAGGCCTCCTGGGAATATAAAAATGCATGCATGCTCCTGTCCCTGATAATGCCAGAGTAACTGCGTGTAACCTATGCACACTCTGGTGTACTTTTTGTATGTTTTTTGTTTTTGTTTTTGAGATGGAGTCTCGCTCTGTCACCAGGCTGCAGTGCAGTGGCGTGATCTCGGCTCACCGCAACCTCCGCCTCCCAGGTTAGAGTGATTCTCCCGCCTCAGCCTCCTGAGTAGCTGGGACTACAGGTGCATGCCACCACACCCAGCTAATTTCTGTATTTTTAGTAGTGATGGCGTTTTGCCATGTTGGTCAGGATGGTCTCGATCTTTTGACCTCGTGATCCACCAGCCTTGGCCTCCCAAAGTGCTGGGATCACAGGCGTGAGCCACCGTGCCTGACCTCCTCTAGTGTATTTTAAATCATCTCTAGATTGTTTATAATAACTAATACAGTGTAAACGCTGTTTAAGTAATTGTTACAATGTAGTGTTTAGGGAATAATGACAAGAAAAAGTTCATATATGTTAAATGCAGAAGCAATATTTTTTTCGAATATTTAAAATTTGAGTTTGGTTGAATCCACAGATGTGTGAACCTACCGATATGAAGTGCTGGCTGTATGTGTGTATGTGTTTTTGAGTGTGTGTGTGTTATCCCTTCTCTGCATGTATGTTTTAATTGTAGTAAAAGTAAAGGAAAAGTAGAACATACAATTTTCTTTTTTTTTCCATAAAGTAAACATACCATCTTTGAAAATAATGTGCTAATAAAATTGCTTAGGTGGCTTCTAGCCATTTGGAAGCTCTCTTGATCATCGCTGAAGCTTATTTGGTAGCTTCTTTCTGTTTTCCTGATCTCCCATACATATGGTAGGAATCAAATCTCTCTAAAGTTTAACTTGTGCTCCCCGCGGGATGCTTCTTGAAGGATTTTGTGGTCCTGGAACTTTTGGTAACTGTAAGCAAATGCAGAGGTGTTTTTTTTTAAGTGTCCACCAGATGTCACTATTCACCAGAAAATGTGATTAACACAGCAGCACTGAAACAAATAGGTGTTACTAATGATTTGATTCCTAAAATAGGAAAAGGAAAAATAAAAAGAAACAAGTAGAGCTACACTACAACTCGATCTAAGGCAGAAAGTAAAAACTCTCTTTACTTTAGGCTAGGAAATGATACTCCTTTAGGCGCTTTTAATTTCACTAACATTTTACCCCCATTAGGAGACAGGGCAGGTGACTGTGGTCACTATTTAGTGGATAAACAGCTGAAAGCTGGAGTCTGGGTTCTACCCTAGACCTTGCAATCAGAACATCAGTGTTACTTGTCAAGTTCCTTCATCAATTCATCTTCATTTTTTTTTCCTATCAAATAAGAAGTCGGATATTCCCACCAATCAAAAAATACTAGAAACTTGCTTCAACAATTTCAGAAAAATGCCTTCTCAAGGTTACCGTTTCTTAACTTGAGTCTGCACTAGAGCCCAAGTCCTTTTTCATTCCTTAATGCAAGCCAGAGTGTACTAGCACATGCAGGATTCCCTGAGCTGCTTCGTTCAACATAAAAAAAATAGGATTCCCACTGACCATTACCTTCTGCAGCCATTTATCTTTCTATTCTCCAACAATGTTTGCAGTTTTAAAATAGAACTATGTAGGATTTATTAAAATATATATTTTTTTGCTCTGAGATTTATGTTTTGGAAAACTGACTTGGCTTACTTTTAAATAAATTTCTTAACAAAACATAATAGATATATGCATATACATATATGAATAATAAAATGAATACATATGCCTACCATTTGGTTTTACAAAGTAGAACACCCTTCATATCTCTTTACACAAAGAAATTCAGTCCTTTGTTTCATCAAGATCATTTAAGAACTAAATTTACTGTGCCAAAGTAAAGATGTTTCTTCTAACAAAAGGTTATTTCTTTGTGGATTTTAGCTCTTAGTAATTTCATACTCTTAGTTTACCCACAAGCGTCAGAAGGCAAGCAGAGGCAGTAATTTGTCCCTGTAGACTCCCATCCCATTCGTATTCTCCTCTTAGAAAAATTAAGTTAATACTGAAACTGCATCTTTTTCTACTGCCTGTAATCTTTTATTTATTCAAAATTATAAGAGATTGTAATTCTTAACAATGTTAAAATATAAATTATTTCATTTTTCCGGGAACCTTGAGGAGGAGAGTAGAGCAATGAAAAAAGAGGAAGCTTTCATAGTGGCCCAGAGAGGAGAAAGTGCTAATGGGAGAGGGAATTTTCTAAGCAGGTAAATATTTTCTGGGAAATTCTGAACCTAGAATGTCTAAATGTAATTTATCATCATAAGCTTTCAACTGGGGCTCATACTGTGTGAAGGTGGCACTCTAGGCTGAGAAGAGCCTAGGGCAGCAATGGAGCCAGAGAAAAAACAGCGAGATAATTCAGATGAAGAAGGGATCTTAGCAAGAAGCAATGGGAAACAATGTATGCTCCCTATTTCTCAGTCTACTTAAGGTAGTTTTATGAGTCATTTAAATTTAAACATATTAAAAAGCTTATTCCCAGTGTAAGAGTTGAAAAAAGAAGAAACATCAGAAGTGGCTCAACGGTCAAAGACAATTTTATTTTAGAGAATAAACACGAGAGGGGCTTCTGACCCAGTTAGGTCGGGAGTTTTCTCTCTTACAGATTAAGGGTGTTTAAGGGTTTGGGGCTTGTGAGGGGATGCTTTATCCTCCAAGGGCCCGATGGTTCAGTTAGGACCAGTTGTGCTGTCTGTATATAGCAGAGTTTTTATCAGCTCTCACCCCATTCCCAGACCACATTGGCCAACTTTTAGTCTATGTCTCTTTGTCTTGCTTATCAGGGAGGGAGGGGTTTTGTGTCTGTTCCCATACATCTTCCTGCAGTTGCAGGCATACCCGCCGCCCCCTCCCCACCTGCCCGAGTCTGCTTTTAGCTTCCCTATCTTAGTGCAGCTAAAGGGAAAGGAATGTGCTTATTAGGGCTCATTGTTTTACTGGGGCGCATTGTATAAGTGTGAAGTTTGGTGATTACCCAAGAGACTTTCCCCGTTCCTTCTGTGCGCAAGCTGTCTTACCCATGTTCTACTGTCTGCTTTTTCTGGCTGCTTGTCGTTGGAAGAGAAGTGATCTCCTTGAAATGCATGAAGTTAGAAAGGGAGCTGGAACTTAAATTGGCGGTGTCTGTCCAAGATGACGGTGCTCTTGTTTTGTCAACCAGCACACTGAAAGTTTTGAGATACCCAGAAAGCTGATATTGAAATTACAGATATGCACAAATAGAACATGCATTTACTGGAAATATCAGTGTGTTTTTTCAAGTGCACACACATAAAAAATAAGGTTCACTAAAAATAGCTTGTTCATTCTCTAGGAAACTCATATTCTTTGAGCCTTTTTGTGATTTGGTTTCATTCCTTCATAGAACTTCTTGGCAATGCTGGAAGGTCAGGGACATTTCTCTGATTGTTTCAAGCCTGAAAAGAAGTTAAACAGTGCACGTCTCAGTTGCTGGCCACTTCGGCAGCCTCCAAACCAATCATCTCCGCCACCCTTCCAAAGGGTTAAGAACAAGACCATGCTGCAAACTGGGCAGCAAGTACGTACTGACTGGGAAAATCGCCAGTCATTCCTGGTCTCTGACCCTCTCTACATGATGTCCAACTATTCTGCCTTTGAAATTTGTACCTTAATCATCCTTCACAGTTGACAGTGTTTTGCATCTTTTAAAGCACATTTACATGCATCCTTTCTCTTGGATGTTATCCCCTCCACTGCAGACCTAGATTGCTGGTGCAGATAAAATCAACTGTGTTTTGCACATGGAGATCTAGGATAAAGAAAGATAAAACTTATTGCTCCAGGGCATATAAAACTCAGAGAAAACATGTATTTCCTGTCTTCAACACAGGTGAGTTGTTAGATGCAGGAAGCTATGTTCTGTCTCTTCACTTCTTTGTTGAGATTATAACTCACCAAAGCCCAAATACTACTAAGTCTCAAATCAGAGCTATCACTGTTTCCCCCTTGTATCTATTCTTGCTTTTTTTTTTTTTCTTTTTTCTGTCTTTATGCCCTGGGAAATAAACTCCAGGGAAGTTAGAATAGAATGATGAATTAGTTATTTCTGCAATATAAATAGTGAAATTTGTGACGGGACTTTGATTCCAACGTCCAACTTTCCTCTTTAAATAGAAACTTCAGGAATATTATTCACAGAGTTACATGAAATATCACAAATCCAGGTCTATGTGAAATGCTAACTTAGCATTTTTCCAAGTGTCATATTAATGGTATATTATGTTACAAAAAATGATTCCATGTTCAAATTAGTCAAAGTCCTTTGTCAAATGACCTGCCCCATATCTCATATGTGTATATTCCTCACTGATAAGCCGGATGATTAAACAGTATATTCCCCTAACTTGCTTTCCCACTGAAATATTTTGTTAGAGAATTTTTTTTGGTCCAGATTATTCTGTGTGGCAAGCTAAATTAGAGAAAAGAATGTTACAATGTCTCCAGTACTTTTCCTTTGTATCATTCTTTCTAAGGAGTTACTGCAGTTTTATATACTTCAGAGTTAAATCAAATGGCAGTTGTATAAAATCTTCAGATACATTTTAATTGTTTTAAGATTTAAAATACACAAAAACTTACTTTTTCTTGATTTGTTAAAGAAAATAAAGTGAAGAAATTTAATTTGTACTATGTGCTTGTGCAAGTTACAAATGGCCCAAACTGTAAAAGTTGAACATGGCTGAGTTCTAGTACTCACTGAGGCTAAGAAAAAGGGTAAACATGGAAAGGGGGATGTTCACAGAAAACATGTAACTGTCTCCACTGTTCTCAGCGGATATGCTCCATCCTAAACCATCAGAAATCCTCACGTGCCTGTTCGCTCCTCCAGCGTCTATCTGGTCAAGACTGAATTTCCCTATACGTTCAAGATGCCACTGGGAGCTTATGTTTCTCTCCGCAGCTTGCCTTGCACTGATTCCAGAAGCCAATTGAAGGTGTCCATTCCCAGGTAGAGCACGTCAGGTTGGATTGCAAGTTCAGTGTATCTTTGAAAGGCAATGCTTTAACTCCTACTTCTCTAGGACTCTTACAACTGGTGCAGTTATGAAAAGAAACAAAATCACAATCGTTTTACTGATACCACATTTGGTGGCAATTAGTCTTAATTCCAAACACTTTGCTAGGACTGAGATTTTCACAGCACTTTCACTTACTCTGAACTCTCATTGCCAATTCATAAGAAGTTATGCACAAGGTAGAAGTAATGATACTCTTTTTGCAAGAGATCCAATGACTTGTGAAAAAGAATGTATACCCAAGAGGGGCCGGATCCATGATCTCTGTCTCTCGGTTCAGTGCTTGTTTGTTTTCATTACATATACCAACCTACTTCTTGGAATGAGGTACTATTTCTAAGGTAATATCACAATACAATATGTTTTGGCAGTTACTGTGCTCAGCTCTGACTTAAAGACACAATAAACTATGTTTACTTGTCTCTAGAACTGTGTTAAGAACTTTATATAACAATCATTGAAATTTGTACCATTTTCTTTATATATATATTAAACATACATTATTTCTTAAATGCAGGCATTATTACACAAAATAATTCTGTTTTAGAGACATGATCTTGCTCTATTGTCCAGGCTGGAGTGCAGGGACACAGTCTTGGCTCACTGCAGCCTCGACCTCCTGGGTTCAAGTGATTCTCCTGTCTCAACTTCCCCTGTAGCTGGGACCACAAGTGTGGGCCACCATATCTGGCTAATTTTTTGATTTTTGTTTAGATAGGGGGGGACTCACTTTGCTGCCCAGGCTGGTCTTGAACTCCTGGGCTCAAGAAATCATCCCATCTTAGCCTCCCTAAATGTTGGGATTGCAAGTGTTAGCCACCACACCCAGGTACAAAATAATCTTAAATATTTGGTCTGGAGTGCTTTGACAATCGCATATACCCATGTAACCATCACCCAAAACAAGATATAGAATCTGTCCATTCCCCCACAGTGTTGCCCTCCACCCCTTTGTGGTTGATTTGCACTCCTCGCAACTTTAAACAAACCGTTTTTAATTTCTATTACCTTAGATGTTCTTGGATGTCACATAATTATAACTGTGGATTATATGCTGTTGGTCAGGCTTTCTTATTCAACATGTTTTGACATTTTTTCATGTGGTGATGTGTATCATGGTTTGTTCCTTTTAATTAATGAATAGCAATTCATTGTGTTACCGGATCGTAAGTTATTTATCCAGTATCCTATTAATGAATATTTGGATTGTTTCTACTTTTGACTATTATGAATAAGGCTTCTTTGAACATTCTTGTACAAACATTATATTTTCACTTTTTAAAAATAAACTCCAGCACTAGAATTTCTAGGTCATAAGGTAGGCATATGTTTACTCTTATAAGAACATGATATTTTTCCATTCCACATTTCCTCCAGCAGCTATGGGTGAAAATTCTGGTTGCTCCAAATCTTCACCCAATTTGATGCTGTCAATTTATTTAATATGAGTGATTCTGCAAGGTACAGAATGGCATCTTCTTGAAGTTTTACTTTTATTTTCCCTGGTGATTAATAGTGTTGAGCAACTTAACAGGGTGTAATAGTTATCTGTTTATCTTCTTTTGTAAAGTGAGTGTTTAAGATTTTAGTTTAGTTTTTTCCCTTATTGTTTTATTTATTGTTGATTCAGAAGGAATTTTTGTGGATTTTATATACGAATCTTTTGTCAGATATATTGCAAAAATTTTTTCCTAGTGTGTGGTTTGCCGGTTATAATTATCTTAATGGTATTTTTTAATGTACAAAGATTTTTAATTTAATAGAATCCAATCTATCCTTTACTTTTTAAATGGTTTGTGCTTCTGCAGTTCTGTTTAAAAATTCTTTTTCATCTCCAAGTTTGTGAAGATACTCTCCTGAGTAACTTTTTAGAAGCTTTCTAGTTCTGCTATTTATATTTAAGTTTATGGTCTATGTGAAGTTGTTTTTTTGTGTGAAATTAGGTAGGATCAAGTCTCATTTTTTTTCACATTAGAATATGTATCTATTCCAGTACCATTTGTTAAAATGTTGCATTCCCTATTGAATTGTTTTGCTGCCTTTCTCTAATTTCAACCTACTTTATATATGTGCGTCTCTTTATAAACTTTCTATTCCATTTTACTGATTTTTTATTTGTACATACTTTTGACAATACCATGCCATCTTGATTACTGTTTTATTTACTTATTAATTCAGACAGAGTTTCACTCTTATTCCCTAGGCTGGAGTGCGGTGGTGTGATCTCGGCTCTCTGTAACCTCTGCCTCCCAGGTTCAAGCGATTCTCCTGTCTCAGCCTCCCTAGCAGCTGGGATGACAGATGCCTGCCACCACACCCAGCTAATTTTTTGTATTTTTAGTAGAGATGGGGTTTCACTATGTTGGCCAGGCTGGTCTCGAACTCCTGACCTCAGGCAATTCATCCACCTCAGCCTCCCAAAGTGCTGGCATTATAGGCATGAGCCACCATGCCCAGCTGATTACTGTATTATAGTAACTCTGAATATCAGGCAGCAATGTACGTTTTCCAACCTTGTTTTCATTTTGCAAAATTGTTTTTATGATTCTAGATCCTTTGAATTTCCATATATGTTTTAGAATTGGCTAGTCTCTTTCCACACAAAAATATCATTCTGATATTTAATTGGGCCTGTGATAAGTGTATAGATAATTTTAGAAAAGAAGAGATATATTAACAATATGATGTCCTTTAGTACATGAGCATTGGATAGCTATCAATTTTTCAATTTTTCTCAGCATTGTTTTCTACTTTTCACAGCATATGTTTTTAAAAATGCTATTGTAAATTATATATTAGATTTTATTTTCCAAGTATTTGTTAGTAGTGTATGGAAATATGATTATCTTTACATGTTGACCTTGTATCTTGTGACCTTACTAAATTCACTTATTATTTCATAGAGATTTTTAAATAAATTCTAATTCTATAGAGTTTTCTATGCACACAACCATGTCATTGTTGAATAGAGTTTACTTCATTTCTGATCTGATTGACTTATATTTAGTTTTCAATTTTCTTATTGCAATGCTAAGGCCTCTTGTACAATGTTAAATAGATATAGCAAACATCCTTGTGGTATTCCTGATCTTAGGAAAAATGAATTCTAATATTTTACTCCTAATTACAATGTTACCTATAGGTTTTTCATAGATGCCCTTTAACAGACTGAAGAAATTATCTTCTAATTTTTCTGATTTTAAAATATCTTGAATGTATGCTATTATTAATTTTTAATGCATACCTTGAGATATTTGTGTATTTATCTCCCTTATTCTGTTACCATCATGACCTACAATTGACTGTCTTCACATGCTGAAACAATATTTGCATTACTGAGTTCCATTCCAAATGGAGTTTATCTTTATAAATATTACTGAATTTAATTTACTACTTTTCTTAAAGGTTTTTTTCTATGTTTATAAGGGCTAGTAAACCATTATTTTATTTCTTTGTAATATCATTGTCAGATTTTGCTAGCAGAGTTATGCTTTACACCCAAATAACTGCAGAGGAAGGACTGTCTTTCAGCTCTTATGCTCTCCTTTCAGCCTTTCACATACTCTCTCTTTACACTTGGTAAAGGCCTGCAGGAAAGGTTTGGCAAACAGACTTGTTCTGTGCCTGGAAATTCTTGGCATTGTTTAATGGTAGCCTGTACAAAGCCACTAAACATTCTTAGGAGTTTGACTGTCTATGGTGGTTTTCTTTTACCATCTGCCTGAGATGAAACTACCTCTGGTCTCCTCTCTCTTAGGAATGGCTCATCAGTTTCTGGAACTTGGTTTACTTAGGTTTCTTTTCATTGCCAACTCTTGAGTGGGTTTTATAAAGCTGTGATGTTACAATGTATCCAGCTTGTTCTCCCTGTTAGGGTAGGAGTGATGTTTCCATTGATTTTCTGCTTTTTGTCCAGAAGGCTAATTCAAAATGTACCATTATTGCTACCATATTATGCATAAGAAACAGAACTCTAAGATCCCACAGTTAGAAGTTGTTAAGCTTGGATCTGGAAAATATTATTCTTTAAATTCTGGAGTGCATGTGCAGAACGTGCAGGTTTGTTACATAGGTATACGTGTGCCATGGTGGTTTGCTGTACCCATCAACCCGTCATCTACATTAGGCATTTCTCCTAATGTTATCCCTCCCCTTGCCCCCACCACCAGACAGGCCCCAGTGCATGATGTTCCCCTCCATGTGTCCTTGTGTTCTCATTGTTCAGCTCTCACCTATGAGTGAGAACATGCTGTGTTTGCTTTTCTTTTTTTTTTTGGAGATGGAATTTTGCTCTCGTTACCAGGCTGGAGTGCAATGGCACGATCTCGACTCACCGCAACCTCCGTCTCCCGGGTTTAAGCAATTATTCTGCCTCAGCCTCCCGAGCAGCTCGGACTACAGGTGCGTGCCACCATGCCCAGCTAATTTATGTATTTTCAGTAGAGACAGGGTTTCACCATGTTGACCAGGTTGGTCTTGACCTCTTGACCTCATGATCTACCTGCCTCGGCCCTCCAAAGTGCTGGGATTATAGGTGTGAGTCACTGCGCCCGGCCATGTGTTTGGTTTTCTGTTCTTGTGTTAGTTTGCTGAGAATAATAGTTTCCTCTTACCTGACTCCATGATTCATATTCTTGAAAGATTATACGTAGTCAAGATTCATTCACTTTTTACATTTAGAGAAGAAAAAAGGATAAAAAGTTACAGATGTTTCCCAACTTATAATGGTTTGACTTGTGATTTTTTACTTTACAATAGTGTAAAAGTGATACACATTTGGTAGAATGTCAATAAATGACATGGTATATTCAATACTCTATTGCAAAATAGGTTTTGTGTTAGTCAGTGTATCCCAACTGTATGCAAATATGTGTTCTGAGAACATTTAGGGTAAGCTAGGTTAAGCCCTGATGTTTGGTAGGTTAGGTGTATCTGTAGTAAATGCATTTGCCACACAGTATTTTCAGTTTATTAAGTTTATTGGGTCAAAAAATCCCATTCTAAGTCAAGTTGTACCTGTACATCTATTTTAGAGGAAGCTGCAACTATCTATTTGTACTCTTTCTTGAAACACAACTGCACTGCCAGGGATTTTCTAAATTAACTCTACTTTGAACTTCATTGATCTACCAAGAATTTGAAGGAGTTTTCACAGAAGAGTCACTGCTTACTTTCTACTGGATACACGTTTGAAGAAGAGTCAGGGTGTACTCTATTTGCACCTCTTACAATGAATTGAGCTTTTGCTCAAAATGAGTAATAGACATCTGAACTGTTAATTATGAAGAGAAGATTTTTTTTGCTATAAATTCACTGCTAGGAAGTTGCAATTTCCAGGACATCAGTTTGTATGTATTTGTACGATTGGAAAATTTTTGTTCAAATGTAATTAGAGTAAAATGCAACTCTGGTGTATTTTAAGAGGAAAACATTAATTAACATAAAAGACAACATATTGTTTTAAGTGGAGGGAAGATTTGTCTTTCTTTCTTTTCTCTGTCATCTCTGGCAGAAGGCAGTCAGGGGACCATTATTTTCTTCTCATTATTAAGGACCCCCAAGTAGTTTTGGCGAAAGTCACTGGAGCACCTTCTTGCCTTCCTGCTGGTCAGATCACCAGTTTTTCTCCCTAGCCACAGGAAATAGGCTTTCTGACACCAATTTTCTATCTGTGAATCCTAAGATAATTGTTTTGGTTTTTTGAGTTTCAGGAAAATACTAGATCTAGAGAATGGAACTTTTTGAGGGGAAAGAGCTAGGTGGAGTATGGATAAATTTAGAGAATTCCAAGCAGCTGGAGAAATGTAGAATTTACTTTGGTAGGAAAGAGGTGAAGAGATTTTAATTTAAAGAAAATAAATGCTATACAAGTTTACCTTCTTTACAGTTTGTCATATAATCAGCCTAGAATTGTGACTAGAGTAAGTATTCTATTTATTTTATTAGCTATAATGGAAATTTTCCTTTAGCTTTGAGTAATTACATAAGATTATTTAAAGTGAATTCCTCTATTTATTCATGCAGTAATCACTTATTACATACTGTGTGCTGAGGGCTTTTATAATGGACTCCAAAAAACTCATTCTTCAGTGAGTAAAAAACACACTTAAACATAATGAAAA
The DNA here is from genome assembly GCA_963574635.1 of Cheracebus regulus. Classification (NCBI taxonomy): domain Eukaryota; kingdom Metazoa; phylum Chordata; class Mammalia; order Primates; family Pitheciidae; genus Cheracebus; species Cheracebus regulus. The sequence continues at coordinate 171,519 of CAUYQU010028558.1, forward strand.
CACAAAATCAAATCATATATACCACGTTCTTTAGGAGCAAAGAGGAAGAAGTAAGTTAACCTTTCCAGACAAAGAGATTGAGGAAGGTTTTAAAGAAGTGAAAGTTGAATGGAATTTGAAACTATATATAAAGGCATAAAGATAGAGGCAATTTCCAGACAAAGGGAATAGGACTTAACTGTAATGCCAAAATAAAGGTATGGATGAGCCAAAACGTCTTGGTGTGTACATAGAAATATATATGTAGTAGTCCAGTGCAGCTATGTGTGATGTAATTAGGGCTAGAATGAAATGAAGATATCATGTAGTGAAGGGATTTCTGAAGTTTGAACTTTATGGTGTAGAAAACAGAGTGTATTTGAGAAATGTGAGCTACTATTAGAGAGACTAAGATTCTTTAATAAAGTAGCAAAGAATTATTCTTATAATTATATTTTGCCTAGTACAACAGGGGTAACTGCCCTGGATCGCAGCCTGGTGAGTTGCAGAGAGGTGATGGAGGAAGGTTTTAGTGACCCAGTTACTAAAGTTGACACTATTAGCATCGTCTTTTTCTCCCTTTCCCTGTCTCTCTCTCTATTTCTTTCTAACTCTATCTCTTTGTGTTAGTCCATTTGCATTGCTATAAAGAAATATCTGAGATCAGGTAATTTACAAAGAAAAGAGGTTTGGTTTGGCTTACAGTGCAGCAGGCTCCACAGGAAATGTGGTGCCGGCGTCTGCTTCTGGTGGGGGCCTTTGGGAGCTTGTAGTCATGGTGAGAGGCAAAAGGGAGGCTAATGTACTACATGGTGAGAGGGAGCAAGAGAGATGCCAGGCTTTTTTAAACAACCAGCTCTCATGTGAACGAACAGAGCCAGAACTCACTAATTACCATCAGAAGGGCACCAAGTCATTCATGAGGGATCTGCCCCCATGACCCAAACACCTCTCACCAGATCCCTTCTCCAGCATTAGGGATCAGCTTTCAACATGAGACTTGAAGGGGACACCCATCCAAGCCATAGAGCTCTTTAAAGAGAAGAAGCACTTACAGGGTGGCCCAGCTTTGTAGGTATATCACAAGAACCATGCCCTTCTTGGGAGAGTCCTGCTTGTGAAAATTGTGGTAATTTTGACCATTCGGATTTAGCTTTTTTTTTTTTTTTTTTTCAGTATGAGTTATACAAAAGACAAAAGCTTCAGAGATACTAATAGAGCAGGGTTTGGGTGCAGACCTTTGAGTCAATAAAGAAAGGGCACACCAGCCCATTTCTAGCTGTGCAATGTTTTGGAGGCATGGATGCAGTTAATCTGTTACAATGATATTTTTAATTTACTTATATGTAAAACAAAATGAAGCCATTTCATTTGTGGTTAATTTTAGGTGGCAAACAAAGCAAACAATGGTGTTAGAATTATGTTCTAGCTGGAAAATAAAATAACTTTATTTTTTGACGTTGAAAACAAAAGAAAAGAAACACTTGCTGAAGTTACATTTCTATTACAGAATGCAAACATGACCAGAACCCTAAGGAGACATGAGAGCTCATATATCCACCTCCTTCACAGCAGTCAGTCTTTTTTTTCCATTTTTTTTTAAATTATACTTTAGGTTCTGGGGTACATGTGGAGATCACTCTTTACTTCTCACTCAAAGCTCATTTTACTCTGTGCTGTCTTTACTGCCATCTAAGATCTCCTTTATGTAAACTTTTGTGGGCAGCTTACCAGCTAATTTCCCAGTTGAAATGTATTAAAACACTTTAGTAAAATTTAAGTTCTTGAAAAACAAACAAAATACTATCAAGACTCTGAAGGTTGACTCTATCTGCTATAAAACAGCCTGAGCTAGATCAGAATTTTACATCACAGGCTGACCCAAAGTGTTTGATTTATTTTCATACTTTTCTAGTCTTTCTTTTTCATATTTTTTGATAGCTGGTTGACATGATGTATTCAAAAGTAACCTGGGCCCTTCTAGGCCCTTCGGAGGTGGAACTGCTGGGTATGGTGTCCTAGGAAAGGCGTTCAGGTGTTAGTCACTTCCTTTATTGTTGGAAAACGCTGGCACTTTGGTTACACACATGTAAAACTGTGACAGCAAATCACTTCCTGAGAGTGGATGATAGTCTCAGGAAAATGAACTCAGGGAACTGTACATACTATAAACGTGTAATGTCAGAAATCCTGACTCTTATATTCACATCTCCTTTCTTTCTCTTTCTTTCCCTTTTCTTGCTCTGAAAAGAACTTATAGTATGTATATGAAATATGACAATTAGTGTGAGCATTATTTGTTTTGCCACATTATTTGACATTATAGTGTTTGAATTATAACTTATGCTAAATTCAGTAAATAAACTAGAAATGAAAATATGAGGTAGGCAAGTCTTGCAAATTAATTAGTGTAATATTATTTAAAGTGGGCCGTTACATAATTGGCTTATTCTACATTTTCACATAGATTATATTTTCCATTATTTAATGTTATCTTATTTCTTCAATAAGATTCAAAGGAGTAGAATTGGCAATAAGACTAAAGAACAGCATAATTGGTCTTAAAAGGGGGCAAAACAACACATAGTTTAAAATAGAAAAATAGAATCCTATATTATAGGGGGAGAAGTCTGTATCTTGAGACAAAGAACACTAAGGAGTGTGTAAAATTAACAGTGTATCTCCAGAATAAAAGACAAAAATAGACACAGAGAAAACTGGCAACAATATCTTATACTGGCATATAGTGAATTTCCTTTCATGGGGCTCCGAAGATGTTTTGTATGGTCCACTAAACTTAGTGCAGGGATTTCAGTATCAGAAAAATGGAGATAAATTAGAAAGGGCTCATGAACAGAAAGATAGATAAAGGACTGTGGAGTTCACCCATTAGGAAATTGAGTGAAAAATATGGTTTGACTCACCACTAATAAAAGATACAGCCTCTAAGAATATCATAAATGTGAGTAATCCAGCTCCATGGAATTTAATGTGTGTGTGTTACAAGCAGTAGGCAGTGGACAGGCTTTCCATCCGTGGTCACAGGAGTCCTAGCTAGACAGTATTGCTGGTTGTATATATGCCCTTAGGCTTCTGTGAAGGTGACCAGAGATTTTAAGGCTAGAGCAGAGATTTCTTAGCCTTAGACGAGAGGGAGTCTCTTGAATAGAGCAGGGGCTGTTTAGAGGCATCCTAGTTAGAGTAGACTCCTAGCAAAGCTCAGAGTGCAATGAACCCTCTGCATGGGCTTACTGACAGTGAATGTGGGAAGCCAGAGTAATCTCTCCAAGAGTCTTGTGTTTTCTAGTGTCAGAAATTGTCAAATTGATATTTATTACATTGTGAAGACTACAGAGCTGTATTTTTAAATATTGTCCTACATGTCAGTGACCCCAGAGGCAGGGCCTTTGCCTTTCAGCCAAGCTATTATTTCCCATGGGGATCGTGATAAAAAGTAGCAGAGAATTTTAAACTCCTGATGATGAGAGCAAAGGGAAGTTGTGTCAGCAGTAACATTGACAGAGATGGCAGGGATGTGAGTTCCATCCAACATGTAGAACGTTAGTGCTCAGAAGCACAGTGGGTGAGACATCGGAGGGATATGTATTGTTGTGACACAGGACACCTCAACAGTGTGCAGCTCCATGACTGTTCTAGAGGCCGGGGAATGTTGGAAGCAAATTGCAGTATCAGTGGTGCAAAGTGCTCTTCCTCCAGAAGATGATGAAGGCTACAGCTGCTGTAGTAGTCTTGCAATGGGTGGCATTGGAAGCTATTCTTGAGTGGTGAGACTGCACTTTTGGGTATTAGGAAAAGTAACACAGAAACTTTCAGAAGGCTTAACTGAGTCACTAGGGCAGAGATGACATTGTCTGACCTCCATGGAATCATGTGCAAAAACTTGGCATGGGGCCTCCTGTGTCAAAACGTAATTGAACCAGGTGTTTGTTTTCAAGGAGTCAATTTTGTCTGATTTAAGGTTTCTAAGAGAAAAATGACAAATGGTCCCTTTATCAGCTTCATGCAATCTGATGAGTCGCAGGTGATGGCAGAAGCATGGGCAGGTCTGGAATAGGGTACATCCAAGTACAACGGGAATATCTTTGATTTCTATCTATAGATACAATTTTAACTATTTAATCTCATTTCATTTTCTCGAACTCAGTCATCATATTTCTCTGTAACAAACACAATAGTAATATGGGCTGCTTTGATATGTTCTTATGTATAATATCATCTCAATGTATGTGTATGTATGTTTGCAAAATGTGATATTAACAGTAATGTTTTATACATGGGTGATATTAACAGTAATTGTTTTCTACATAAACAAATATTTATTCAGTGTTTTACAATTTTACATGTGATGGCATTTGCCTATGTCTAATCAGGTAGCCTAAGAATTTGGAACTGCTGCTGTGTCTAGGGGTGTAGTCTGTGCTACTTAAGTATATGTTAGGTTGAAAATAGATATTTTCAACCTAGCATATACTTAAGTAGCACAGACTAATGTTATCCTAATAGATAATGAGAAAAATTGAAACTGTTATGAACCAATATGTTTAAAGACTATTCAGCCTTTTTTAAAAAGCTGACCTTAGCAAGACAATTGCAAGAACAAGTTTTAGAGACACTATGGCTCTTTCTACATGTTACTTTGGAAGAAGGGTAAGCTATGAGGAAAGACTCATCTTTGGCTTGAAAAGCATCCACTCTTGGCATTGAACCAGCATATTGGATCAAAGAAAACTAGATCATGCCAAGGAAAAAAGAATTGTATTCTCTAAAGGGCACTGCAACATTATCTTCATTGTTTATTTTCCCTGAAAGACAAAGATAACATGTTAACAATAGTTAATTTGAGATGATGAAAATATAGATATGTATCACATTATTTTCTGTACATCTTTATATTTTTTAAATTGTGCACATATAAAATATGTGCTTGAGTAAACAAAACTGTTACATAAAAATCTCCTGTCACTTACATCCGCACCCTTAAGGTGCATGTTAGAGTGTGGAAAATGGTAAATAGCAAATACCACAAAGGAAACCATAGATTAAGACTTACAACATTTTTAATCTTTCTGCCACTCAAAGTGATAAGCTAAACACTGACAATTTTCATTTTTTCCTAATTCCCTATTTTTATCTTAGCACTTTCTAGTTAAACTGAATGAAAGTCAGTGAGTGCTCATGAACTGTGTCCCACATGCTGGGCAGTGTGTGTCACTGGAGCTGTGCCAGGTGGGAGGCAGGGTGGCCTGGTGGATACACAGTGGGAGCTGGAGCCAGCCTCCCTGGCTTTGCTGCTTGGATCAGCTCCTAGCCAGCTGTGTTGTTTGGGAAAAGCGATTTCATGTTCTGCACCTCAACTCCTCATCTGTATAATGTGGAGGTAAAAATAGCACCTACCTTTTAAACTGTGAAGTGTAAGTTGTTGTGAAGAGTAAAGATGTGAAAACATATTTAGTACTAAGAAAGGGGCCTGACTCATAAGAAGCATTCAATGCATGTTCATATTATTATCAAGGAAGAGAGACTCTTGTTCTCAAGGAGATGGATCTCATATCTCTTGTGGCTCACAATCCTTTTTACATAAAAAAAATTACATTCTTTAAATAAACTAAAGTATCTCAAGTGGAATCTTTCCTTGATCAGCTTCTTCCAGAGACTTAGAAGGCACAGTGGTTGAAATGAGAAGAAAAAAAAAAAAAGGTAATAAAGTGGAGCTCAAGACCATAAAGAAATTAAAGACATTAAAGAACATTAAGAAATGTACTAATCTGACACATGTGTGAAAGCATTAGCATTGTGTACTAAGTAAAGGACTAAGTTAAAGCAATGAATACTAATTAATCATTTAAAAGTTTTATGGAGACCAGGCCAAGCTTCTAGTGTTATTTGGAAAAAGAAAAGGGTAAAAACAGTATTTGAATGGAAAAGAGAAGGGAGAAATAAAATATTTGAGTTTGCTTTGATTTAAGGGGGCAAATTGAAAACAAATTGAATAAACTAGCGACAACTCCCATTCTCCATGTCACACAGTACACACCCAAAAGTGGTGAGGAGGTGGCATTATTTTTGGATTTGATCTACCCCAGTAAAAACTACTGAATAAACAAATCACATCTTAAAAAAAAAACCTCACAGAAATAATATAGTGTTGACATGTATTTTAGTTACTCCATTCATCAGGCTTCTAATGTCCTACTGTAGGCTGCAAACTCAAATCCATAGGCAGGTAAATAGAGCAGGTAACAGAGGCAGGCATGCCTGTGAGTGTTCTGCAGGTGTGGTGATGACTCTGGCGAGCACATCCTCTCGAAAAGGGAAAGCAGTTACTTCTGGCCAATATTCAGGCTCAGTGTTCCAGAAACTGGGATTCTTATTTGAAATTGTTTAATTTTAATATCTTCCAAAAATGAATTAAATGACATTTTGCCTAGAGGTCATCTTTTTTTCCTGTTTTTTTTTTTTTAATAAAAATATACCTTTACAATTACCTTAATATGACTCCATCAATGTGATTTTCCAGTTATGACTTGGTACATACTGAAGAATGTTGATTTTTATCACTTTGTAGATAAATTGAATGGCTGTTTCCTAATTATGCCCAATTCTGCCCTATTTCTGATCCTTTTCTCTTATTACCAAATGTTTTCTTACCTTCATTTCTCTGTTTAAGTTCTACCTTGCACAAATGCTGTGACCACTTGAGACTTGATGCACTCGCTTTCAGTTAAAAGCTACTTTTCTAACTCAAAATCTTCATAGCATTTACTTATGTCTCTTATGATATCTATAGATTTCTACCTTTTGCTATAAGTATTTTCATTAAGATTATATCCCAGTTAGTTTTATATGAGCAAAATAATGCTTACATAGTGCATGCTTATAGCAGTTACCACTGTTTTCATTTTGGTACATTTCTTCCATTCTTCTGCATAAAAATGAGACAAAAGAATCTACTAAGATCTAAAATGGCTGTATAAATTTAGCCATGTACCAATAGTGTGAGAAGTCCTTTAACAGCATAAAGTAGTTTCATTCTTGTTTAGTTCTTGCTAATTTAATAGGAAAAACATTTTATATTTTGAGTTTTTTTAAAGAATAAATGTTCTATTAAAATGTATGCTATATTAAGGCTAAGAATATTTTCATAATAGATCATATGATAATATTAATTATATATGTACTAAGTGTTATACTAATCACTTTACAGATTTTAATTCACTTAATCCTTTAGAAGACACTATAGTGTATGTAATATTACTATCCTGATGTTACAGAAGATTGAGATTCCAAAAGATCAGGTAATTTGCCACAATTACACAGTTTCTAAGAGGCAGAGATAGGACTAAAAGCCCCTTCTTATTTTGGTGATGTACAGCACCTCAGTATGGCATTTTCAGTGTCCGTGCAGTTTTGTCAATGTAGTTTTTCAAGCAGTGGCTTCCTGTCATATTGTGTGCACAGATGTGGCTTTAAAAAGCTGAAAAGATCCATTGCAATTTCCCTCCAGCTTTGTAGAGAAGCTGGGTTTATTTAAAGTTTCTGTGGAACCATTTTATCAGACAAACATCTATTATTTTTCTGATTGGTAAAATAAGTTTTGAAAACAATGTAAGCTTGAGTTTTTGAAAACAATTTAGACTTAAGTTTTAGAAGGTTTTAGGGTACTTTGTAATCATAATTTGTATGATATTTCACTGACTTTTTTTTTCTTTTTTCATAGTAGATCTGGGCCCAAGCACCTTCTAAGAATAGAATTATAACAAGTAATTTTACTTGAAATGAATGTTATATACAGAATATGGATAAAGAAGTAGGCAGCTCAATATTTTAAAGCCAAGATGGCAGAAGTTTCACATTACTGCTTCTAAGAAAATTTCTTTGTCTATTTCCAAACTTGCTTGGATACTTTCATATTTCTAGCTTTGTTTTTTCCTTCTTGGAATAAATATTATACTGCTATTGGCAACAGATTTGGGAAACACACTTTGATGAATTATTAAATGCATTTAGTAGCAACAAAGGGAATTCTGGTAAGACTGGAAGATCTCGGGAGGCTTCCTTATAATTTCTTTGCCCGCCCGCCCCAGCACGAAAGGAACAAAAGAAGCATAGTAAGCTGACTCACAAGAGCTATTCACAAGTCAGCATCTGTCTCTGTAATAGCAAAACATTCCATATTTTACCTACTAACTTCTCTGATAAGTCATCTTTTCCCGTAAAGCATCTCAGGTGTGTCATCCTTCATGACATGTGGGTCAGTCATAGCCCTTCTTTGCATTCAGATTTCTCATCTTTTATTATCATATGCTCCAGGAGTCTACTCTTCTCTCCAACCCTCCAGGACATCTTTTCCTGTCTATGTGTCTGATATGTGACAGCGTTTCCCTTTAGTGTGTTTAGTGAGGGATATCTCTTTTTGGCATGGATTCCGTCTGTGACATTTTTATGTTCCCAGAGCATCCACATTTCAATGTTTTCAGGACTGAGTATTCTTACTGTGGATATAGTTTTTAACTTTTGTCTGTCAATTACATGCTACTTTACTGTCACAAGTATTGCCAGTGAACTTTCATTTCATTGTTAGATGCTGAATTTTGTGTTGAAACAGTGGACACAAATTTGGCTATATGTTTTTGAATGGGAATGCTAAAGGAGATTGGTGAAAGAAATCAGTTGTCTCCTTTTTACATTAGGTAGAGTTTTTTTGTTCCCAGCAATGCCCCCCATTTTTTCACCTCATTGCTTTTTGACTCCTAGCATCAATATCATTTTCTGGAAAACTACTGTTTACTTAAGTAATCTCATGCCAAGAAGGAAGATTGAAAGGTATGTGTATGCATGTGTGTGAGCTTTTTCAATAAAGATTAGAAGAAGGGGAGAAGAAGGAAGCTTCTTTTAATGCCTACAATGCAATAAGCATGCTAATATGTGTGTGTTCACATGTTAATTTTCATGTAATCGGTACTTACTGTAATAGAATAGATAAAAGCACAGACTGAAGCTGAAATGTTTGAATTAGTATCCCAGCTTCAACATTTACTAGCTATTTGACCTTGGTGAAATCTTTTAACCTCATTGTGGACCTGATATTCGTATTTGTAAAATGTGAATACTATGTTGAGATTGTTGTTGTGGAGTTTAAACAAATTAAACGTGAATGGTTTGGTTTGAATTCTGGTCCTCTTTATATAGAACCTGGCATTTCTTCCAGAAACATTTTTATTATTAGTCCTTAAAGTAACTGTGCAAAAGAGTAATCATACCCATTTCTAAAGATAAAACACATAGTTTGGTGGGAGAGAATTAAGGATTTTCTCTGGTATAAAATACCCAATTCGTGACAATGATGGAATCAGCACCAAAATCTGTGTTTTAGCTAAGATACTGGTTTGGCTGCTGTGAAAAAGACCTAAAATAGCATGCTATTAGATCTTATATAAAAGTCAGCTGGTTTGAGGTACTAGCAATATTTCAGGGACCCACAATTCTATCTCTGGCTCCATAATTCTTAAGGTTTGTCCTCGTTTGGATGTCTAAGATGGCAACAGTAAAAATGGATGACGTGCCCCTTCCTTTGAAATTACAGTTCGCAGGTCTTGTTGCACATTAGAATCATTGCAGAGACCTTTTAAGAAGTATTGATCCCCAGTCCCTACCTCTCAGAGATTCTGACACAGTTGATTTGATGGAAGGCATTGATTTTGGTTTTTGTTTGTTTGTTTTTGGCATTATAATACATCCACAAATTAATATTTATTTTTAATTTATCTTTAAACTTTTAGTTTAGGCTCAGGGCTGCATGTGCAGGTTTGTCTTATAGGTAAACTTGTGTCATGGAGGTTTGATGTACAGATTATTTCATCACCCAGGTACGAAGCCTAGTACCCAATAGTTATTTTTTCTGCATCTCTCCCTCCTCCCATTTGTTTTTAAGCAAATGCTTTAATTGTCTCCTATTCATGCTGCTGGTGAGGGAAGAGATTCCTGCCCTAGGTTATAGTGATGGCCAAACATACAACACCTGACACGGAATGGATGAGACTGTCAGTCACATATACTTCCAACCCTAAGGGAGGAGGGCAACACATGCTACACAAGGGCATGTGAGGTTTTCCTTGGGAATGAAGTGAATAATCAGGAGTATAGGAGGCAGGCTTTGTAATAGCAAGAAGGAAAGACACTCCCTAGTTCCCTGGAGAGGATGTCATTGGCTTGTTTAAATAATTCTGTGGGCTGATGGTAAACTGAAACCCACTACTCAGAAACTGTAACTGGGTTTTCTGATAAGGATGATGGTCTGGCTAGGGCACCTTATCCACAGGAGCAGAGTGAGAAGGAGAACTTGCAAGTAGGTCACTCGAGGTTCTCCAAGTTTACCAGATGTCGAAGCAGCCTATAATATTGGGCCCTAATTTTAGGCTTTATTCTATGACAGTCCATGATAGATTTTTCAGGTTGGCTGGCAGTTTTCTCCCATACGGTGATTCAGGGATTCAGGTTCCTTCTCCTTCCTGAATCTTTCATCCCCTAGGGTCTTGTCATCATTTACTTCCAATCAGCTGAAGACAAAAGGCAAAAGACAACATAGAGTAGGCACATTTATTTTTAAAAAGGTTTGGGCCAGAAATATCAAACTTCACCGTCTACTCTATGACCACACCTAGGAACAAGGTGATTTGGGAAATGTAGTCTGGACTTTGCAGTTTTCCCGATCTAATCTCTATCACTTTAGAAGAAGAGATGGGGTTTTGATCAACTGTCCATCATTACCTAAAGTATCTCTACTATGGTCCAGGGATGTATTTTTTATTATTTTATTTTATTTTTCTTTTACCATTGCCCAGAATTTAACCCTTTATCTGTTTTGTGTTTTATTTTCAGTGTTTCTGTACTCAGAATCCATAATCCCTGCTTTCCCCCCACTCCTCACCACATGGTTAGTACTTTTCTTCCATGCTCAATTAACTGGACTTTCTATCCTTACAAAATCTTTCCAGACTACTCTAGACATTTTGCTCTAAATTCTTCTATACGATGCTTCCTTTGAATTATTTGATGATAATGATTAAAAGAATTTGTGACATTTCTTACATTGCCTTAGTATAAAATTATTTAATTTCTTTATTAGTATTCCATTTTTCATATTTACTTTGACTACTTTATTAGATCATAAATGCCCAAAAGTTAAGCACAGTAACTGATGCTTGGTTTTGTTTGTCGACTTTTTTACAAAGTAGGAGAGTTTATGAGTTTGAAATGCATGTATACTCACACCAATTTCAGATTGTATAAAACTGGTATATTTAATACATACAGCTTTTGGGATATACTTAAAATGCAATTCTATTTTGATCTCTCCCTCTTATTTAAATTTTATTTACCAGGTTTTTTTTTTCACTGCCACTGTGAAAAATAAGAACTGGGGCAGACATATGGCTTTTATGATCAATCCTAAATAATAGAACACCATAAAGTCATTTTTATTACACACTCTCAAATGTAAAAGAATTAGAATTTCCAAGCCAATATATTTATCTTCAGCCTTCATTCATATATGAATTATGTTCCTTGTTTTCCAGTAAGCGTTTATGGAGAAAGGTGAAAGCTTCATCCTTCTTTCTCTGGCCGTAATGCCTCTGTCCAGCATCATTGTCTTTCATTCCCCATCTCTGCTAAAGAAACCTGATTTGGAGAATTCTGCATTTAGCTAAGACTCTATAGGTCTCTTTCTATATACATGAGATGTTTCCTAGTTTACCTTATTATATTTCATAATAATTTTCTCTTTATACCTTTTTATTATTTAATTATGTTTTCATCTCCCGTATATTCTGTCATAACTGTTTTCTCAAAGTTCCACTCCCTTTCTCAGAAAAGCGATGCATTTCCTAAGCCAAAAAAGTTTCTCTTCTCCTTCCCAGTAGATGTTCAAGAAGAGCAATATTTTCTTTTTCTTTCTTTCTTTTTTTTTTTTTTAAAGACGGGGTTTCACCATGTTGGTCAGGCTGGTCTTGAACTCCCAACCTCAGGTGATCCGCCCACCTTGGCCTCCAGGGTGCTTGGATTACAGGCGTGAGCCACCATGCCCGGCCGAAGAGCAATACTTTCTTTCTTCCTTTCATATGTCTGGTGTATCACATTTTCCGATACCTTTATCATTGTATTTCTCACATAGTGTCTAAAGACTCAAGTGTTTTCCTTCATAAGTCTGATATCTTTGTTCTATATACTATATACCTTGCCTTCTTACCAACACCCTGTGTTCTTTTTTTTTTTTTTTTTAAATGAGGCCAGAAGTCTTTATTCTTTGTTCCCATGCATGGTGTCTTTTCTTTCATGTAGGTGGTCAATTCTTTCTTTCTAGCTATCCTTCTTTGGTTCCCAGGAGCAGTACCCTTCTCTCTACATGGTCCTTGTATAGCCTCATTTGCTGCAGTATTTTAGCCTCCTGGGCAAATTCTTCCCTTTATCTCTCAGCATATGATGCTTTATTAGATCTATTAAAGTTCAGATAATTATTTTCTGTTTTCATGGTATTAAACCATTGCTTTTACTTCCTTTTGTTCTAAGTTACATGGCCTTTTCCTCCTGCCAAAGAGATGAATTGTCATTTTGCTTATGTTAAATGAGATTTATCAGCACTTCTATTATTCATCAGTTTCATGTTTCACATTTATGTTTGGATTCCTCCTTATACCTTGAGGCTATTTTACTTACCCTTGTGTGGTTAAGAGTTTCTAAGCATTTTATTTCTTCTGCTACCTTGTAAAATTCCTTTTTTATTTGGCACATCAGACAGAATGCATTATATTCTCCCATTCAAGTAGTCAGTAGCCACTTTGCTATTTTGTATTACCTTGGCAATATATCACTGTTTCCTTTTTTATAACACAGAGATACTATATTTTACCAAATGTTAATCTGCATAGATAAAATTTTTTCATCACAGTCTTTGTAATATTATTCAAAATGTTTAGATTTTTATTTGCCTATTAACATAAATGAATCACAATTTTTGATATAATATGAGTAATCTGATTACTCATTTGATAGTAATTATCACATGTTGCTATTTATATCTCAGGACATACTGACTTCTATGATTTATTTTTTGTCACTAGTATCTGTTTTCTATATTATTTTTCTTTGTATCTTTATTATATTCTCGTTTCTTCCAGATTATTTTAATTCAATTAATCTGTGCCATAAAGACCCCAGAAGAAATATTGTAATCTGACCAAACATGATAGTATTCTACTAAATGTTGCCATTTAAAAGCTACATAATACACAATCTTTACACCCAAGAAAATCAGAATCTAGAAGGGGAAATGCACGCTTAAGCCAATAATTAAATTCCAGTGTGATACATATAGTAGTAGAAGTAATACGTGAACAGAGGAGAGATTTATTAACTCTGAAGACATAAAGGAATGCTTTACAGAGGCAGGTGACTCTAAGCAATGCGGCTAAGGCCAGTAGTAGGCCTTTATATAGTCAAGGAAGGAAGAGATTCCTGATAGATGGAATGGCATGCACAAAGGATTTAAGCCTGGAGCCACAAGGTTCGTAGAGGCCGCAAGTGATTCAGTGCTGCTAAAGCAGGAACTGGTTAGGTTGATGCGGGTCAGCTGTGAGAGATGAAGATGGAAAGGCAGGTGGGTGGAAGTCACGAAGCATCTTACCGGTGGTTCTCGGTTGGAATGTAGACTTCATTCTATGAGAGAGAAGAAACCGGCCGGGCACGGTGGCTCACGCCTGTAATCTCAGCACTTTGGGAGGCTGAGGCGGGCGGATCACGAGGTCAGGAGATCGAGACCATCTTGGCCAACATGGTGAAACCCCGTCTCTACTTAAAGTACAAAAAACTAGCCGGGCGTGGTGGTCCGTGCCTGCAGTCCCAGCTACTCCAGAGGCTGAGGCGGGAGAAGTGCTTGAAACCGGAAGCGGAAGTCGCAGTGAGGCGGGATCGCGCCACTGCACTGCGGCCTGGCGAGAGAGCGAGACTCTGTCACAAAAGAGAGAGAGAGAGAAAGAAGAAACCATAAAAGGAAAATAAGCAGGGGAAAGGATTTGGTCAGAGAGCAGAAGGTTTGGTCACTGTAAAGCATGGATTCTGAAGGTAGCACGCCAAAAGTCAGCAGGGCCAGCTACGAGGCTGTTGTCCAGAAGAAACGTGTGGAGAGGCTGAACCAAATTAGTGGTGACGGAAAAGAAAAGGATGGACGTGGACCAGACGGACATGCACCTAAGCAGAAAAGCATCTAGGATGATGGGTAAATTGCTGCCTTGGGGATGAGCTACCACGCTGGGCTGGTTACCCTGGAGGAAGAACACACACTCCATGCCCGCCTTATTTGTTCTCTGTACTGTTCTATTCCATTAGAAAGCCTGGCCTCATAAGCTTCCTGCTTCCTCAAGCAGTTCACTTTCAGTTTTGTAGCTCAACACAGTATTTTTCTGTATAAGAAACACAGGCTCATATACTGCTGAGGCAGCCAGCAACAATCCAGGACAGCTGCAAGTGGCAGATCTCAGAATTGTAGTGGTGCGATTCACAGCATGCTGTAGCCCGTGAAGTGACTTTTCACGTAGTCTCCTTATGCAGGGACTGATCCAGAGAATCAAAATGTTGGTGGCACGGGATGTGCATGATTTGTTATACTGATGCCCCAAAGCTGAATCACTGTTATTTTATGCTAAGCAGTTTTGTTAACGTTCTAGGTAAGTGATTGGTTCTATGCCTCAGATATGTCTAAGCATTCTGTGAGGGTAAGTAGATGTCAACCCAGAAATAGGCCATAAAACTAGTTTCACGGTAAAACATACAAGAATGGGCTGATGTAAACTTTATATTTTTCCCTGTTTTAAATCCTTAAATACCATCTTTTTTAAATGTAGAATCTGGGTTACTGTGTCCTAGAAAAGCCTAATAATAGTCTTCCTTAGTTGGGATACACCATCTGTTCACTCTCATAACTCACGTTATTTTCCCCCTCAGTAAATCTCATGGGTATTGTCGTTTCTACCTAGTCACTAGAAGTACTTTTAGTTATCTGCCAAAGTTATCCAGATGTTTTAAACATTCTTCTAATAGATTCCAGGGTTTATTTCGGGGTTTTCTTTTCTTCCTCTTGGTAGATATTTTTTCCCCTTTTTTTTTCTTTTTTTAAATCATGTTCTCCATGGTTAGCTTTCTCATCTATCATTCTACATGCTCAAAACCCTCAGCTGAAAGGGAATGTAGATTACATACCCATCACCAATGCACAATGTATATTAGCTTCCCTTCTCTTCATAATTATTATTTTCATTCTTGACATATTCCTCAAGGCCTCATTTATAACAATGCTTCCCTGAAGTGTGTTTACATTTCTGTCAAGGAGCGCAGAATACCTCACTTTTCCCTAGTAAAACTCAAGAATATTTATCTTATCTGTGATCCCATGAGCACCATCCTTGCACATAGCACTTAGCAGCGACGTCGGTTCCAACACCTCATCCTTCACCTCCCCTCTCTGCCCTGCCACATGCATCTCTGCGAATTCCAGATGTGCCTCCCCTCCACCCCCCATATGTTTCATCTGTTCCCAATGTGATCCAGAAGCCTTGTATTTTCTTCCAGGGAAATGCAGGATCTTTATAAGCTGTCCCCCGTGAGTCATTTTTCTGCCTTTACATCCAAGTCTGTTGTATTTTTCCCCAATGTGCCACAGGTGCAGATGGCTCTTCTTCCTCCAGCACAGATGCACACTTCCTTCACCTTCTGTTCTCTCATCATTGCTGTTTTATGTGCCCCCAGTACACCTTTTCACCTCACATGCTGCCCAGCTATGTTATATTTTCTCATTGCTAGCATCCATCAATATTGCTGGCTTTAAGGGAGCAAGTTGCTTCTTTTGCTTCAGATGAACAAGAGACATTTCTATTTCTCTTAGTTTAAGTAGTTCTGACTTTTTTTCTAATGTGTGTTATGTGGATTTACTCTTCCGTACTGTGAGGGTTCCTCATAACCTCGACCATTCCAGTGGGACTATGTAGTGCTGTGACTTTCTTTTGAAACAGAATCTGGGGTCATCAAATACCTTTCCATTTCTATTTATTATTGTTTTAAGAAAACACTGGTTCAGAGTGTGCTAAGAGCAAGGCCTAGAGCTGCAGCCTTTGCTCATCAGAATGAAGAAGACACAGTTAATGGGTTAATTGTAATATACAGAATAATCTCATCTCAAAGCTTTCAGGTAAATGGGAAAAAATTCTTATACATTTTTTTGGTGTCAATCAGAACACACAAAACAGAGTTCTATATGTCTATAGTTTACGTAAAGTATATAGGTATTCCTCATCATAAACTAGCTCTTCGGACTTTCTGTGGATGTACCCTTGTTTAGTTGCGCTGAGTCGTCCTCCTTCCTGTATTCCATGAAGACCTGTTCCTTCAACATCCCTCAATTCAATTGTTTGCGCATTAGTGTGACAGAGGAATGCTAGAGTGACACAAATACTCCCTCACGTTGAGCACATTTGTTTGATCTGCTCAGAGTCTTGCTTACAGTTTGTTTTTAAATAACCAAAATGCTTACTTTTCATCATCCATGATATACCTTATGAGTCATTGTCTGCATAAGAATTACAGCATATAAATTACATTCATTGACTTTTCTGTCTCCCAGTCAGTTCTTCTACCAATGTACTTCAGTTCATAATAATTAGACCTGGGAGCACTGCAACTTTTCCCTTCTGCTGCAGGAAATATCTATGAACAATTATCATTATCCCCCACAGTGCTATTAGGGGAATTGTTCTTCTTTTTAAATATTAAGTCTTTATGGATCCTTGCTCCCATGTCAGCCTTGATCCATTTATTTGGTTCTGAGCTGACTAAAACCTCTGTATTAGCTTCACTGTCCCACTGCTTAATTATCCTATGACCTTCAGAGCATGAAACCTTTAGTCTTTTTTCTGTTTGAAGACTAAACTAGTACATTGTTCATATTTTTAATATTCATCTTTCAAATATTTATTTTATTATTCATCCTTCAAATATTTATAGGATGAATAATTAAATATTTGAAGGATGAATATTAAAAATATGAACAATGTACTAGTTCAGTACACACTGTGTACTAGGCAATCTTACAGGCCCGATAAGACAAAAGTGAACAAAAGTTCCCACCTTTATAAATCTTACATCTTAGGCAGAAAGACAGGAACAAATTAATAAGTAAAATGCATTTTATCGTACTGAGAATGATAAGTGCTTGTAGGGAAAAAAGCTCAGCAAGAAATAGTGATAAGGAATGTGTAGATGTGTACAATGGCATGTGTGTGTTAAATGGGGCCCAGGGAAGGCCTCTTTGAGAAGGTCACAGTTGAGGAGTGAGTCAGCCCTGATGGTATCTGAATGGAGTATCTCAGGTGAAGGGAAAAGGAATTCAGATGCTCTAACCTGGAACTATGAACTGATGTACTTGGGGAACTTGGAGAAAGTCCATGGGACTGGAGTGCACTGTGAGGAGGAGAGTACTAGGATGAGTAAAGGAGAGGTAATGGGGTTCAGATGAAGGAGAGCCATGTAGGGTATTTTAAGTTTCACAAATCCCGCTGAGTGAGGCCTGTCCCCAAATGCAATCTTTATTTCTCATAGGTCCCAGAGGTATTAATACTTATTTCCTTTTTCTACGGACCTCTGATGTTCCCCAGTGATCTACACCTCCCTCCCTCCCTTTTCCTTCTCTCTCATGCAGCTCCCTCCCTCCCTCCCCTCTTCCCTCCCTCCTTTCATCCCTTCCTCCTTTCCTTCTTTTTCTTTCCTTCCTTCCTTTTCCTTCCTTCCTTCTCCCTCCTTCCTTCCTTCCTTTTCCCTCCTTTTCCTTCCATCCTTCCCTCTTTCCTTTTCCTTCATTCCCTCCTTTCCCCCTTCCCTCCTTCCTTCCTTCCTTCCCTCTTCCCTTCCTTTTTTCTCCAGTTTATCCCATGAAACATGGCACCTTATCCTCATTTATAAATGTTTCCTCTTATCTGCAAAGATCATGGGCCCCCAGGATATCAACTTTTCTAAAAACATTGCATTTCTTATTTATGTTTGAGTCACAAGAGGACATGGACATTCAAATGTTTGCTGCAGAAATAAGAGGAGAGGGTGTTACCTCTTTCTCTACTTCAGGACCATCCTCTGTGATTTCCAGCTGTTTCCTTTCTTCCTTGGCTCTTTTATGGGTTTAGGTACCACATAGATCCAGTGTTCTCCTTGTGCACTTAGGTTCCATTTATCCTTTTTTTCTTTCCTTTTTTTTTAAGTTGGCTTCTCCAGAGAAGCATACCTTTTTGCTCACTCTTTTCAGAAAGTCGCCTTTTATCTCTGAACCTGCTGGGGGCAGCGAAGCTCACTACCTTAACTCTGTCTTTGTCTCCCTTGGCACCCTTTCACCTCAGAGGCATGACAGATTGTATGCAACTCACTTTTTATGTATCCTCAATTGTGTGCTTCTTTCTGTTAGCTCTCTAACAGAGTACAAGGTGAGTGTAGAATCCTCCATCTACAGAACTGGAAAGGATTCCATGTAGTCCAGTATTACTTGACAACTGAAGAAAAAATAGTGTTTTCCTCTTCGCCCCACATTTTAAAAGGAAGAGGGTGTAGACTCACAGCTGTGCTGTTGTTTTTCTCATGCACATTTGCTCTAGATGCTGTTTATTCCTCCAAGGAAGAGGAAGAGTGGTGTGACTGTAAACTCACCCTAGGTGCGCCGTCAGTGTCTTTCCCACCTTCTACTATCCAAAAGATATTTGAAATCCCACTTTCTCTATGAAAACTTTCTGAGTAACTCCAGGCTTTTACTCTCTGACCCTCTCTGAACTGCTTTATTCCACATGGTTGATGTTACGGACTTGACATTAACCCATATTGTCTAATATATACATTGTTTATATTTATATTATTCTTGTTTCTTCTAGATTGATAGCTCCTAGGGACATATTTTATCTCTCTTCCTTTTGGTGCTCACCACAACACTTTAAAGCAATGCTTTTCTCAAGGTAAGGACTTAATAGTATATTTTAAAAATGTTCACATAAGCATGAGCATTTTACCCAATTTACAATTATTATTATTGTTAATTTTTTGAGATGGAGTCTTATTTTGTCACCCAGGCTGGACTGCAATGGTGCCTTAACTGCAACCTCTGTCTCACGTGTTTAAGTGACTCTCCTGTCTCAGCCTCCCGAGTAGCTGGGACCACAGGTCCCAAATACAAAAAATAGCCCCTGGCTAATTTTTGTATTTTCAGTAGAGACAGGATTTCACCATGTTGGCAAGGCTGCTCTCGAACACCCGACCTCAAGTGAATCACCCGCCTCAGCCTCTCAAAGAGCTGAGATTATGGGCATAAGCCACCGCACCAGGCCCTAAATTATTTTATTTACCCTATTGGAAACTTTGATGTTCCATGTTTAGGTACAGTTGGGGAAGAATATTCATCACTGTTGACCCAGAGAAATTAACTTTGATCTCTTGTTCTATTTTCTATGTATTTACTTTTCTTGAAACATTTCCTAGGCAGTTGTTTCTCTTCATAACTAAATTAAACCAACTATTTCTTCAATATTTTTTCTTTCTCTGGTTAACTTTCCTCTTCCATACCATTATACACAGACAAAGACAGCATTTGCTGCTTTCGGGCCTTGATCTCCTGCAAATATACATCTAATAATTTATCTTCCACCTAAACAAAAATGTTTATTCTTTTTTTCATTTCTAATACAAAAGTGATATATATTTTTTGCATACAATTTAAAACACATCACCTAGTAAAATAGCCTGACGTGCAATACAATTTCCTAGAGTTAATTATGGGGTGTGTGTGTGTGTGTGTGTGTGTGTGTGTGTGTGTGTGTGTGTGTATTCTGTTTCTCTTCATGAATGTATAATATACATACTGTCTTCTAACTCATTCTTTTCATGGTATTAAATTGTACTCTAACATTTTTATTACATGCTGTGATAGTACTAAAATAATGTGTTATTTTTTACTGGATTAAATATTTAGAAAATATATAAATAAGGCAAAATAAAAATTACTTATAACTAACTACCCAGAATGATCACTGTTTATAATTTCATCCATGCAACATATTGTGAACTGCATTACGTGTCATTACATATTTTCCACTATGTCATTTTTCACATCTGTACAATATTCTTTCCTATGTATATTGAGTGATTTTTAAAATCAACTTGATTATTAAATACTAGTTCCAGTGATCTTCTCTTACAATTCTGCAATTTGCCTCACTGAAGGAAATTTTTGTTTCACATTCCTTGTTTCTTAGGATGAATTCCCATCTTGAATTGAATTTCTGGGCAAGGATGTGTGCTGCCACATTGTCTTCCAGAGAGCGATACTTCCATTGACATGGCACTCAGGTATATGTGAGTGACCATTTACATGAGATCTTGATATTACAGAGGTTTTCATGTTTTTATTTTTAGTTTTTCCAAATTGCTAGGCATAATAGGCTATCATGTCATTTTTTAACTTTATATTTCCTGAAAATAATAATGAAGTTAAACTTTCCTAAAGGATAGCTTTCCTAGTTTGCTGTAAATTTGCCTTTTATATTTCTTTGTGGTGATTTTTGATATGCAAACATTTTATTTAACCATGTATGGATTTATCGTTACATATAAGCCAGGGTGTTCTGTACCTGAGACTAGATAAACATTTGCTATATTTTCTTTTAATTACATTTTTAATATTCAAATATTTACCAAATTTAGAAGTGAACTGAGTGTTTGATATGAGGTAAGAAGATTTTACTCCTCTCAGAATGGTCCAAACTGCATTTTTCTTTTTTTTTTTTTTTTTGAGACAGGGTCTCATTCTGTTGCCAGGCTGGAGTACAGTGGTGCGATCTCGGCTCATTGCAGCCTCTGCCTCAAGCGATCCTGCTGCTTCAGCCTCCTGAGTAGCTGGGACTACAGGCGCACACCACCATGCCCAGCTAATCTTTTGTATTTTTAGTAGAGACGGTGTTTCAACATGCTGGCCAGGGTGATCTCGATCTATTGACCTGGTGATCTGCCCACCTTGGCCTCCCAAAGTGCTGGGATTACAGATGTGAGCCACTGTGCCAGGCCTTCAAACTGCACTTTTTCTTAGCTAATCTGTTATTAGTCACAGATTTGAAGTTTATTTTGTAGAATACTTACAGGCACACAAAATACTTCTTTTAGGTTTACATAGCTTTATTCATTTTCTCCTTTATATTTTACTTATTTAACTTCTTTCAACTTTCTTCATTTGATCCATGGCTGGATTTATTTTTTCCTATCCAGGATATAGCTGCATTCCTTTTTTGGCATTTATATAGGGAGATCTTTCTTCTCCTGCCCTCCTACCCACCCTTTATCTTACCCTTAAGCTATATTGTTTGACCCCAAAATTTGAAGATATTGTGATTTTCTACCAAGGTAATCTAATGAGAATGCTTGCATTCTGTGTGACTGTTATTTCAACATCTCCATAAGCTCTTATCTTTCCCTGCATTGGCCAGAGACGATTTTTCTAAAATTCATTTTCGGTTGCGTCATTGACCCACTTCCCTTGTAACCCTGAAACATCACATTGTTCTTGTGCATCTCAGATTTTTTTTAGTTTGGCATTGGTCCTACCTTGGGCATCCTTCTCTGCCCGCACTGTGTGTCACCTTTACTGTCTTTGAGTCCGGTGCGTTGTGTACCATCTTGGGAACTCATGGATGATCAGATCCTGCCTTGTCCATATTACATGTGTTATAATCTCTTTCCTGACTTTATATGTAATGTAATTTCTTTGACATGTGCTTCATTGTAACTCAGTTCTCATTTGGGGCAGTATGAGTGCCATATTTTTGTCAGCAGATGATTTATTCCCTTTGTGTCTCATCTGTTTTTTAAGTCTTTTACTTAAATGTACCCCAAGGTTGTCCCTGATCCTGCTTATGTATCTCAGATGCTTTACTTTATCTCAGTTTCTACCTCACGTATATCAATAGTCTTGTTCCTTTGTCCTATGTAGCTCACCAGTTTTCAGATACTTTTTTCTTTCTTCAAGTACATCTGCTTTTATTTTTTTATACTTCTGAGATAGATTTTTTTTGTTGTTCTTTACACAGTTACTTACTTTTCATCTCCCGTTTTGGTAAATGATTTATTTTTGCCTTTAGTTTCTTGTTATTTTTTTTCTTTTTATTTACTTGTTTTTCCATATTATGAACTCTCATATTTCACATCTCAATTTCTCCGTATTCAGTGTCTCTTGTCACCTTTGTATCTGAGGAGCATTATTTTGTTCTGTAATCTTTCACATGTTGTTACAGCAAAGTTAAATAATCTTTGCAGTAACAAATGGTTCACTTTTCCTTTAGAACCACAGTAAATACTCTTTTTATATTCAGTTTTTAAAGTGATAGTCTGTCTGCTCTTCTGTCTGTATCCCATATCCTTTTATTTTGCTTCAATTTTAATTTCATGGGTCTTTCATCTTTTTCCTTCCTTTATTATTTATGGATTCTGTAGTTTCTTCTTTTAAATGCTTGAAACATACTTGTTATCCAATATATTTAGATTCTAAATATATTATTTTCTTCTTAAATACTAAGTTACCTTGGTGATTAAAAAAGAATCACTTAGTCAATGATTGTTTAAAAGTTATTTACTTATCTATATACCAAGAACTCAAAGGATACAGAGTAAGTGTTGGGGGAAGACCAGTAAGGGCTATGTCATCCAGAAAAGACTAGAAGGGCTAAACATTTTGGCAAAGCTTAAAGGATTCATAGGGTTTGGACCCTGAAAAAGATGAGAAAATACCAAGCACTACAATCTTATGGTTCAGACAGAACAATTCTGCTTTAGAGACAGAACAGACCAAACTGTAGCAATTCAAAGGTAGTCAGACATTAACAATCACCAGCGTATCAAGTTTCGTTTGTTTTCAGTTGGGAGACAGAAAAAAAGGTAAATGAAAAATGAACTGGAAAACAATCCTTAGAACTCTCCATGAGCAGAGTTCCTTTAAAGGATTGTAATATTATGTCCCAAATGCTTAGGGAGCTACAACCTCCCTTCTGTTATCACCATTTTTCTTAATTTATAAATTGTTGTTGCCATATTTCCACTTTTTAATCTATTATTTTCAATCCATCACTGATCAATCTGTAAGTCAATGAATAGAATTCAGTAATATGTACATGGTATTATAGATATAAGAATGACTACTTTCAAGGAGATTTTAACTTCTTGTAGCAGCAAATAATTGAACCTCTAATTTTCAGTAGGTAAAGAGTATTAAATAAAGTGATGAAATAGAGCGAAGCTCTAAAGCTGCAGGAATTCAGTGAATATGAAAATAAGTGATGATGAAATTAGTCATTTTAAAGATACAAAATTGAGCTGGACTTTGAAGAGTACAGATTAATAAGATAGAAGAGATCTTAGCTCTTGAAGTCAGTGATTAGGATGATGTTCATTTTTAAATGATCATCAAATATTGGGTCTGTACTACATGGCAGGCTAAAGACTTTCATACACTGAGATATAATGGTGAACAAGACAGACACTATTTGCTCAAATGGGATTTATATACCTTGGGGAGAGCCACTCAATAAAGAAACAAACTGGTAGACGCAGAAGTTGATACTACCTAGTGGAAGGTTTCTGTGATGTGGCAGAGAGAGGAGACTGGGAAAGGAGGCTAATTAGTCTGGGTAGTCAATAGCTGCCTCTTAACGTGAAGTCAGTCACATAAGGATGTGGGGCAGTATACTCCAAACAAGGGGAGAAGCACGTTGGTAGAGCTTAGGGCAGAAATGGGCTTGGATTCATTCTGATTATGGAAAGAAGGTTCCATAATCAGAATAAATGAGAGTGGTAGGAAATGAGATCTGAGAGGTAGATTTGGGTAAACCATGCAGAGCCTTGCTGGCCATGATGAGGTGCTTTTTGGTAATTGGGTATGTTTCTTTGTGAAGTGTTTGTTCAAAGTTTTTGCCTTTTTTTTTTTAATGTGATTTTTAAATGATTATCCTGTTTAAGGTTCAGGTCACTTCTTAAATCTGAAGCTGGATGTCTTTTACCAGTTTTATAAAATTTTATCAGGCAAAGTTGCTTTGAATATTGCTTCTTTCTAATTAATTTTCCTCTGTCCTTCTGGAACTACGAGTACATCTATGTTAGAACTATTCACCCTGTCCCCATGTGTCTCTTAAACCCTTTTTCTATATTTTCTACCCTCTTTTGTACTTTATTTCTATCAAATTTGAAATTCATTTTATTAGTCCTGTATCCTTCCTGCTATTTTATTTATTACATTTTTTTCATTTGTGTGATTTTTCTCATTTGATTATTTTTCTTATGGATTTTAGTTTGTCATTGAACTGCTCCAATTTCTCCCAATTTTCCTGAATCATATTAAATACCTACCTTAAAATAGATTTGCTTAAATATATGTAGTTATTTAAAAGTCTATGTATGTTTTCTGTTTATTTTTCTAATTTATAGTCATTTAGCCTACTTCTTGGTATGCTTGATCATTTTTTATTGAATAGTGGACATGATGTGTTGACAAAAAATCTCTAGGTAACACTTTCCTCCATTGAAGAGCATTTAATTTTTTTTATTCAAGTGAAGAGAAGGCAATCCGACCATCTTTAGTCAAGTCAAGTCCCTTTTGAGTTTGCCTTATTTTTAGAGTTTAGCCCTTTAGGGCTTTTCACTGAATGTCTGGGCTGCCTACTACAGCTTCTTTCATAAGCCCTTTTCCAACATTGGGAAATTGCTGATATTTGTTTGATTTTTAGTCTCTTACAGTTGTTTGCTGCTTGATTTTTATTTATTTATTTTTTGGAAACTGTCCTTGTGTATGTGAAATTTTAAAACCAACAAATGCTTCTAAGGACAATTTCATATAGATTGTTTGTTTCACTTATTTGTGGTTCTTTTTTTCCCCAGCACGTTGAGTTCTCAATATCTGTCTGTTTTAAAGCTCTTAATTAGTTTTTTCTTTGAGGTCAGTGAGATGCTTCCAAACTATTAGGCAACTTTTTTTTTTTTTTTTTTTTTAATGGTATGTCCCTGTGACTAGCACTTCAAAGTAACAAATGTTTCTGACGCTCTCACTCACGGTGAAATTTTGACTGTCTTGCCATTCTTTGAGTCTTCAAACAGCTGTTTTGTGTTTTGTTTTGTTCCAAAGGGTATATTAGTCTAGTAGTAGCTGCTTCACCATACCTAGAAGCAAAGACCCCCTCCCTTTTTATCTTTTAAAATAATAGTGTTATCTACACTACTTAGTATTCTACCACATTTGACATTGAACTCCTAAAGAACTTTGAGTACAGACATGTATCTGTGTGACCAAGGGAGCTCATAACACTGGACACTTACTTGCAGAACAGGAGAGGAATCTGACCTAAACACTAACTCCTGTTTTTCCTCTTATACTGATAGGAAACTCATTTGGGTCAGTATTATGAAAGCCATTTGTTTACATATTAGTCACAAAATATGTAATCATTCAGGTTCATTATCAAAGCAGATAGTTACACATTAAAACTGTTGTTTAATGATAGGTGATGAACATATACATCCTTCTTCAAATTTTTATTTTATGGGATAGGATGATATAAGTAGATTATCCAATTAATGCTGGACACATGGAAATCCCAGGAAGCAATAGCATGAACAATGGCCTGGAGGAAGATACAGCTTTGAACATTTATAGGGTCCAAGAAGTCCAGTATGTCTGAAGAGTAGAATGTTGAAAGGGGCAGCGGAAGCAATGAATAGAGTTCGGGGCTTTGTAAGCCAATTTGAGGAGATTGGACTTTGACATCAAGCCAATGGGAAACCATTTAAATGTATTTAAACAAGATTTAAATTTTAAAATGATGACTATGTTTCTATGTAATAAATGGAATAGAACAGAAAAGAAAAAAAGGAGACAATTTAGGAGGCTATTAACAGCAGCTTGGTTTATGGTGACATCAGCATAGGTAGTAAAAAATGATTGTACTCAGAACCCACTGTGGAGACATAAATGGCTTGGTAATTGACAGTGTGGGTGAACGGGAGGGATGACACTCATACTGTGGCCTGGGCAATGAGGGGTTGGTGGGGGAACTCCATCACTGAAACAGAAGATACTAAGGCAGAAGCCTGTTTTCAAAAGACAGTGATAAATTCAGTTTTCAGCAGGCTGGGTTTTAGTCACCTCTGAGATATTCAAGTCAGGATGTCCAGCAATCAGTTAGGTATATATTTTTGTGGTTTGGAGAAAGACCTGGACTATGGATACATATTTAGAGTCACCTTCACAGAGATGTTAACTGAAGCCATAGAGAGAGAGAGGAGTGTTTTGGGCAGTGCAAAGGAGTTAAGCTCGAGGAATAAAGAAAGACAAAACTCTAAGAAATGCCAACATTGCAGGCATGATTGCTTTTTAAGGGCAAGAAGCAAAGAAGAGTAAGAAAGAGTGAGAGTGAGGGGGTGTCAAGACTGCAACGTGATGGACTCTGAGAGTAGAGAGTCAGGAAGAAGGGGCCGTCTCAAATTTCAAAAGCTGGAATGTATCAAGAAGTGTCGAAATCTGTGAAGGGTTGATGATGGTACCTACTTGCAAGTTAACAGATGAGTCTGCCACAGTTTCAAGGATACTAACCACAGACGTGAGATTCTGGAGGCAGAGCTGAAGAACCATATTGTTTGTGGCTGAGCAGGTTCAAGTGGCACGGGGGAGTAAGCGGGAGCCTAAGTGAGTGCTGCATACACAGAGAGCTTGCATCATGGCTCTACAGCTGTGAACTTAGGAAATCCTAGTCTTTTACGTTTTTCTACAAGCAAAGATACCCATATTCGCCTGGGAGGGGCATATCTTCATTATATGGGACAGTAAATAATGGGTCCCCTCTCAAAGGAGTCCCTGTGTTCCAAGAAGATTCCATGTACAAAAATCCTTGAAATTACATTCCACAACAAAAGGCTATCAGTGCCTCTGCTTTCATGATGTGCAAAAACCTGTGGAATCTCTGGAGAATTATCTCCCAAGGAAGGGTAAAAATAATTACAGCACAAACTAACATCTATTTAACATATATTTTGTGCTGTACACTGTACTAATTATCTTTTCTCTAATTTACATGTCAAAACGACTCTATTAGGTAAGTTCCTTTATTATTTCCATTTTACAGATAAAATCAAATACTAAAAGAGTAACAAATTTGCCCACAGTCACACAGCTAGCAAGTGGTGCAGCCACAATCTGAACTCAGATACTTTGACTTCTAATCTCTATCATGTCCTGACTCATAGTTTTAAAAAAAAGCATACAAGACATGTTCATTGGCTGCAGCAAAATAACGGTCATTGGTGACCACATTGAAAGTCATTTCAGTGCAGTGACAGGAGCACGATGAAGATTTGAGTAAATTGAAGAATGATTGGGAGCAGCATAAACTGAGATAGGGAGCATAAAAAACTCATTCAGAATCTTTGTGTAGATAGGGTAGCAACAAAAAAATCAAGAAATTATTTTTAAAAAAGTATTTGGAGATATTTTTGCCTGTTTATATGCGGGAATGTCAATTAAGAAAGGAGAAAGGTAACAAGGGGTGTGGAAGAGGGTTATTGACAATATTGCAAGAGACAAGGCCAAAGGCAACGGAGTGGTGTGCACACGTGGGGAAAGAGCAGAGCCACCTCCTCCGTGATTACAGGCAGGTTTTGCAGCTGTGCAGGGATTAGGTAGCTCCGTTTTGTGGCTTCTTTTTGGTCTGTGAGGTGGAAGGTGAGATTTCTTGCTGAGGTTAAAATGCAGGTGACTGAAGGAAGTGGTCTAAATTTTAAGACCAAAGCAGCCTTCTGTGATGGACAGGGCAGCTGGACAAGGAGTTTAATGTGAGTTTCTTTAGCGGTGCTCAGGTGCTGATTTGCCAGGAATAGAAGAATAGGGGAAATCGGGATATGGAAACATAGTTGATGTGAATGGGCCACAAAATCAAGGCTGGGCAGGAAAAGAAGTGAAGAAAGAAGTGAAGGCAGTAGGAAGCTAGTAGATAAAAAAAGGCCGAGAGTGGTCCATAGACTATTTTTCATTTTTTAAACAATATTTATTTAGCATTATTTAGAATGGTGGGTGACGTGGGAAGCTATCCCAACATGATCATGCAGTGGCGTAATCGCGGCTCACTGTAGCCTTGTCCTCCTGGGCTCAAGAGATCCTCTCACCTTAGCCTCCAGAGTAGCTGAGACTACAAGGCATATGTAATCACACCCAGTTAATTTTTGACTTTTGGATAGAGACAGGATCTTGCTGTGTTTCCTGGGCTGGTCTCAAACTTCTGGACACAAGCAGTCATCTGCACTGACCCCCCTAAAGTGCTGGGATTACAGACATGAGCCACTGGACCAGCAGAACTCTAAGTTCTGGTAAGATAAACACTGGTGTGGTGAAGCAATTGAGTGTCCTTTTTTTTAAACAATTAAATTATGTTTCATTTGGCATCAAATACTATAATCTCTGTCTCTTTACATCACATCAAGCACCTGTGACCAGAGACATGAGAATTTGAGAATTAAGCTCTTGGATCTTTTTTTTTTTTTCACTGAACAGATGTTGACAGTGGGCAGTGCCTAGATAAAGTAGCACATGAGGTTGCCAGGAAGAAAACCTCAGCCAGGACAGTCCACCTAAATTATGGGAAGCTCTCTGCTAAAGGAAGAAAGGTTTCCAAGAAAAAGAAAATGTGTGTTCTCAGGGAGTATTAAAGCGCTAGTGTTGGAAAACTGTGAAGCACACCTGTTCTTAGGATTGGCATGAAATCCAATGTTCATGTTGGTAAAGTTTCTATGGAAATGAGGTTTGTTTTCATTTGCCCTTACCCTCCTCGTCTATGCTTCTTTCCATGTCTTTGTAATTACCTTCATTAGGTACTGCCTGAAGCTAAAACTTGAGAGGATAGTTGACAGGCTTTATCTATAGCATTGATTATATCGTGAACACCTTGAAATTTGCTATTGTAATTTCCCTTACGTGCTGTTGTTCTTCAACATTTTGAATGGTTCTTTTTCAATCTCCTCAATAACCTTCTCTTTCTCTACTTACCGAGCGAGATTTGGTGTGCCCATCTTAATCACTAATCATTACAGAAGATATTGCTAGTTGCTTACTCATATCTGTTGCGTTCCCTTATGCTAGTTGCATATCTGTTTTCCTCTTCCTCCTTAGTAAGAGAACTTCTGTGTTCATCTGGGTTCATTGTTCAACAGGCTTAAAAATTCCTTGTCCTCTCTTGCATCTAGATGTGACCATGTGGTGAGGGTAGCCAACTGTCCTGATTTGCCTAAAAGTGAGGAATTTTCTGGGATGTGAGACTTTCAGTAATGTGACTGGAAAAATCCTAAGCAAACCTAAATGAATTGGTCACCTTATATGTAACTAACATCTAGCTAATATTATGTGAAGGAAGTGGAGTGTGGGTTAGGCTTCTCTTTTTAAAATAGATTTTATGGTGTACAATGGATCCTTGAATAATGTGGGAGTTAGGGGCACCTGGTTCTGGAATTTCTCTTCTTTACATCTCATATCCAATTTATAGTCAATCTCTCTTAATAATATATATAAAATCTGACCTTTTAACTCTAAACTTATATTGGTTTAGCTTCTCATGATGTCTCTCCTGTATCGATACATTGTCTCAGATATTTATAAACTATACACTGTTATTGAGAGTGACTTCCAGAATGATCTTTTTGAAGGCATCTCTGATCATGTTCCTTCCTAAATTAAAATCCCCGTTATTGCCTTCAGGGTATAATCTAAAATCGATAGCTGGGTCTATGGCATGCTTCAGAGTTGCCCTTCTCTAGCTCTGCCATATCATCTTGGGCCAATCCATCACGTGGATACTAGCACTCAACAGTTCCAGTCCACAAATACTACCAGTACTGTTGTCTTGAATAGGACAAACACACTGTCTTTTAAGCATGCCAGGCACTTTCTCAGTGCAGGGCCATTGTGCATGCAGCTTCTTCTGTTTGGAGCACCCTCTTCCCCTCTGTGATCAAATGCTAAAACAGCGGTTTCCCGACTTTCTTGATTCATGACACTTGTAGTGACTCAGTGTCCATAGGTGCTCATACATATTAATGTACTAACAACCCAGTTGCTATTTAAAAAGAAATATGCTTATGTTAAAAAATACTTTATGTTTCCTTCTTAAATAATCACCATTACTTATCAATGGGATACGTTTTTCTGTCGGGTGTAACAGAAATTCTCAAAGTTTAGCATTGGATTGGGCCTGCCTACCCTCATTTCTCATTCCACAATGATTTTCGCATGGTAACAGCTTTTCATCCAGAAACCACAGAAAACCCAGCTCTACAAAGATAATCTATCATCAAAAAGGAAAGAAAGAAAGAAAGAAAGAAAAAAGACTATAATCCAGTGTTAAAAGTGTGAAATCCCTTGAAGTCATAGTTCATATGCTGCCTGATACTGCTCTCTCTTCCTAGCAATTTAAAAGTATCTCATGATTCTCCAGAGAGTTTGCTGCAGTTCCCTGG
>CAUYQU010028559.1:0-59310 GCA_963574635.1 Cheracebus regulus
GGATAAAGAAAATGTGACACATATACACCATGGAATACTAAGCAGCCATAAAAAGGATGAGTTCATGTCCTTTGCAGGGACATGGATGAATCTGGAAACCATCATTCTCAGCAAACTGACACAAGAACAGAAAACCAAACAGTGCATGTTCTCACTCATAAGTAGGTGTTGAACAATGAGAACACATGGACACAGGGAGGGGAACATCACATACTAGGGTCTGTTGGTGGGGGTAGGGGACTAGGGGAGGGATAGCAGGAGTGGGGAGATTGGGGAGGGATAACATTAGGAGAAATATCTAATGTAGGTGACAGGGGGATGGAGGCAGCAAACCACCATTTAAAAATAAAGAAAACTCTCACGCCTGTAATCCCAGCACTTTGGGAGGCTGAGGCAGGCAGATCACAAGGTCAAGAGATCAAGACCATGATGAAACCCTGTTTCTACTAAAAGAATACAAAAATTAGCAGGGCATGGTGGCATGCACCTGTGGTCCCAGCTCCTCGGGAGGCTGAGGCAGGAGAATTGCTTGAACCCGGGAGGCAGAGGTTGCAGTGAGCCAAGATCACGCCACTGCACTCCAGCCTGGAGCCTGGCGACACAACAAGACTCTATCTCAAAAAAAAAAAAAGAGAAAACTTTTCCATATGTTGCAAGGAATTAGATAGTATGTCATTTGATTTTAAGAATGATGCACATACAAACTGATCCAGTCAAATGTGTAGATTTTTCTAAAATAAGTTGACTGGATAAATCACGTGTCAATTTAAACACACATCTTTGCTTCATTATGCAAAGAGAAGCCGTAATTACGATCAGAACTTCAGACTTTGCTATAGAGTACACCACTTTCATGCCTTCTATCCTCTGGATGCGAAGGTTCCCTGGAAGGATGATACGGGCTCCTCTTGCCCAAGGCTGTCGTGAGGATCATACTCACGGCAAGGGTTTTTAATGATGTTCAGAGGCAAGGCCATCATAAATATGTACATTTACTTAATTTCTGTATCTGCCTTCCTACTGTTTTCCTAGAGCTCACTGCTCTACACCATTCAACTCTGAAGCCCTGGGAATGGCTGCTCTGCTCAGTGCTCTGCTCCATTTTCACAATGTTCTCCAGGTCTGTTTTGTTATTTAAATGTACTGCTATCCACAGTAGGTAGCATTTGAGGGATTCCAGCTTGATGTGAAGCTAGTAAAACAATTGAATGACTAACAGTTGAATGACTATCCAAGTGTTTTCGCTTCACTTTGTATGTCAAGAATGGAAAAGAGTAGGTGTAGCCACTGACTTCTTTTTGCTCAGAGAAGTTTATAAATAGGTCAAAAATGGGTAATTGTATGCCTCAGCCACAATTTCAAACTTCTGCTTTCCTAGCAATTATCATTAAATGAAAAGTTGTAAAAGATTTCTGGAAAGACCACAAATATTTTCTTTTCCTTGTTACTCTCTGTGTTAAAATAGTTCATATACCATCTTGTTTCAGGGATGTATCATTATGCTCAATAATGTTTGAAACAAAAAACCCCAAAAGCCATAAAAGATGCATTCAGTACAATGCAGTGAAAAATAACAATATGTTTTGTTCTCTTTAATTTCTCAAATAGAGTTTGTAGCTTAGTCTTCAAAACAGTGCTAAAGGGGCAAATTCTTGTTCCAGATGACTGTCTTTATGTGCCTTCCTTGCCTTCATAGCCACTGCTTTCTTCAAAGGATGTCCTCTAACTCAAATGTGACATATTTAGTGTATTTTTATGCTATCACAGTTTTACACAGATAGGAGAGGATTACTCATGATGAAGCATTCTACAACAACAGCAAGAGTTTCACTTCATGTTCGTTGTCATTATTCTATCTTTGAAAAGCAGAAATATATGTGGTTATTGTCATAATTAAGACATTCTGATACCATATTGCTGTCTTACTGGAAAGAAATGTTAAGAATTTTTTATTTCTACCAAAAATTGTCAGAAGTTTCTAGAAGGAATTAGATGAGTCCTCAAGTTTCTGTAACTTGAAAAGTTGATTTACACTGAGGACCCCATTTTCATCAAAGTATCAACTAGAGAGAAACTTGCCTTTTTCTTATTTTGCATTATAATAATCCATCTTGCCTTTTTTAATGAAGTGTTCACTTTATTACTCCAGGTACCCAGGATCATTCATCCTCTCTTCTTTAAGGTGTGGTACACCTTGGGCTCAGCAGACATTTTTAATTTTTTTCTTCCTTGAGACAGGGTCTCACTCTGTTGCCCATGCCTGGCTAATTTTTTTTCTTTCTTGTAGAGGCAGGGTCTTGCTTTGTTGCCCAGGCTGGTTTCAAACTCCTGGCCTCATGTGATCGTCTTACCTTAGCCTTCTAAAGTGTTGAGATTATAGGCATGAGCCACCACACCCAGCCCAGGGCTCAGTAGACACTTTGAGAGGTCACATAGAGTCTATCCTTCAGGCTGATGAGATGCCATCCTTTTTTTAAGAAAATTCAACTTTTATTTTAGATCTAGAGGATATATGTGCAGGTTTGTTAGATGGATATACCCAGGAAGTGAACATAGTACCCAATAGGTAGTTTTGCAACCCATAGCCTTCCCCCTTCCTTCCTCCTCCAGGAGTCTGCAGTGTGTGCCATTTCCATGTTTATGTCCATGTGTACTCAATGTTTAGCTCTTGAGAACATGCAGTATTTGGTTTTCTGTCCCTGTATTAGTTTCCTTAGGATTATGGCCTCCAGCTCCATCAATATTGCTGCAAAGTACATGATATCATTCTTTTATATGGCTGCACAGTACTAAATGATGTATGTGTACAACATTGTCTTTATCCAGTTGACCACTGATGGGCTCCTAGGTTGATTCTACATCTTTGCTACCATGAATAGTGCTATAGTTAACATACAATGCATGTGTCTTCTTCGTATAATGATCTGATCTCTTTTCCTTTGGATATATACCCAGTAGTGGGATTGCTGGGTTGCATGGTAGCTCTGTTTTAAGTTCTTTGAGAAATCTCCAAACTGCTTTTCACAGGGGCTGAACTAATTTACATTCCCACCAACAGTACATAAGCATTCTCTTTTTTGCACAGCCTGGCCAGCATCTGTTATGTTTTGACTTTTGAATAATGGCTGGTGTGAGATGGTGTCTCATCATGGTTTTGATTTGCATTTCTCTGATGATTAGTGATGATGAGCATTTTTTCATAGGTTTGTTGGCTGCTTGTATGTTTTCTTAAAGAAGTGTCTGTTCATGTCCTTTGCCCATTTTTAAAATGGGATTGTTTTTTATTTGGTAATTTAAGTTCCTGGTAGGCTCTGGGCATGAGAACTTTGTTTGGTACATAGTTTGCTAATATTTTCTCCCATTCTGTAGGTTGTCTGTTTACATTGTTGATAGTTTATTTTGCTGTGCAGAAGTTCTTTAGTTTAATTTGATGCCCACTTGTCAATCCTTTTTGTTTTTGTTGCAATTGTCAATTTTTGTTTTTGCTGCAATTGCTTTTGGGGACTTCGCCAAAAATTATTTGCCAATGCTGATGTCAAGAAGGTTATTTCCTAGGATTGTTGTAGTTTGAAGTCTTACATTTAAATCTTTGATCTATCTTGAGCTAATTTTTTATATGGTAAAGGGTAAGGGTCTAGTTTTATTCTTTCGCATATGCCCAGCCAGCTATACCAGCATCATTTACTGAACAGGGAGTCCTCTCCCCATTGCTTGTTTTTGTTGGCCTTGTCAAAGGTCAGATGATTGTGTGCAGCTTTATTTCTGAGCTTTCTATTTTGTTTCATTGGTTTAGGTGTTTGTGTCTGTACCAGTACCATGCTGTTTTGGTTACTGTAACCTAACAGTATAGCTTGAAGTTGAATAATGTGATACCTCCAACTTTGTTTTTTGTTTGTTTGTTTGTTTTTTTAGGATTGCTTTGGCTATTTGGGTTCTTTTTTTGGTTCTGTATTAATTTTAGAATCGTTTTTTTTCTAATGCTATGAAGAATGACATTAGTAGTTTGACAGGAATAGCATTGAATTTATAAATTGCTTTGGGCAGTAGGAGTATTTTAATGATATTGATCCTTCCAATCCATTAGCATTGATGTTTTTTCATTTATTTGTGTTGTCTCTGATTTCTTTCAGCAGTGTTTTATAGTTCTTGTAGACATCTTTCACCTCCTTGGTTAGCTGCATTCCTAGGTATTTTATTTTCTTTGTGGATATTGTAAATTGGATTGTGTTCTTAATTTGACTTTTAGTGTGAACATTACTAGTGTATAGATTTTTGTGTATTGATTTTGTATACTGAAACCTTCCTAAAATTGTTTATCAATTCTAGTAGCCTTTTGGTGGTGTCTTTAGGAGTTTTCTAGGTATAGGATCATATCATTAGTGAAAAGAGATTGTTTGAATTCTTTTTTTCCTATTGGATGCCTTTTATTTCTTTTTTAAATTTTTCTTATTTTTTCATAAGTTATTGGGGTACAGGTGATAATCTGATTACATGAGTAAGCACTTTTTATTTTATTGTCTAATTTACCAGAAGCACATTCTCCAGTAGTTTCCAAAGTTAGGGTACAGACCACATTAAGTTTCTAGAGCCTGCTTGTCTGAAAAATGTCTTTATTCTAGCCTCACACTAAACTGACCATCTGGCTAGGTTTAAGAGTATGGGATTTTCCCTAAGAACGTTGAAGGAATTGCTTCAGATTCTAGTTTCTAGAGTTACTGTAGCAAAATTCAGCGTCAGTCTGGTTTCTGATCCTGTATATTACTGATTTTATTTCATTCTGAAAATATGTCTTTACCCCTGATGCTTTGAGATTTTGTGATGATATGTAGTATTTTTCAGAAATTGTAGAAAATAGTGGGCCCTTTCAATCTGAAAACACTCACGTGTCTACATTCTGAAAATTTTCTCATCTTATTTTTTAATTTCCTTTCCATTTTCCATGTTCTCTCTTTCAGAAACTTGCATTATAATGATAATAACTTCCAATCCTTCTGCTGAATCTGTGTTTTCTGCTATTGTATTTTTTAATTCCCAAGAGTTCTTTCTCACTCTCTAACTTCTTTCATGGTGTCCTGGGCTGTCTGGTGGATGCAATAGTGTCCCTTGCCTCATATTAATATTAATCATTGGATTTGGGAGGAGGGGAGCCTATTGTTATTGTCATTTTGTTTTGGTTTTCCCGTGTTCCCGGCATTGTCTCTGTTTTTTAAAATCCCCCTTTTTTTTTCCTATGTGTATATTTGGACTAAATTTCATGTTCAAGGCTTTCCATGATCTTTGGCACCAGCAAGTTAATGGGAAACTATATGCTTAGCTGGAATGTGTGAGCAGGCAGGCTTTACCCTAGGATTGGGCAAAGCCCCCAAATGCCAATATCTGCAGGTCTTGGGTGAATCAGTTTCTCCAGAAACAAAGACATTCATCCACCTTCCTTGGGACGGTGGGGGTGGTTGTGGGGGCAGGTACCATGCTTGGCAAACAGCATTTGGAGGCTGAGTAGGGGAAGGCGGTTGGCTTTCATTATTTAGTAGACACAGACATTCATCTCATTCCTTACCCCCATTTTTCACCCTCTTCTCTTACCTGTTCATTCTGCTGTGCAAGGTGTTTATAGGTTTGAAACCCTTTGACTCTACATCTCCATCAAATGAGCTTCCTATATTCTAGAGTAGTAGAGAAGGAATGGTGGACTACCTACAAGAAACGAGGGAAGAGAGCCAGCTGCCTCCTACAGACTTGCAGCCATTCTTCTTGTATCAGCTCCTTTCCTCTTCCCCACCCTCAGAAGAATCTAGTGAGCAAGGTTTCTGCAGCTCCACTTAGCATCCTTCCTGTTTGATTCACTCTCTGTAGGCACTTGGGTTTCTGCTTCCCTCTCCTGCTAAGTCAGTGACAACTCATCCTTTTACTTTTAATTCCAGCGAACTTACAGTTTCTCAATCCTTTACTCTCAGATTTTTCAGGATAAAGCAAGGAACGAAAATAAACACATTTAGCTTGGTGCAGTGGCTCACACCTGTAATTCCAGCTCTTTGGGAAGTGGAGGTGGGTGAATCACCTGAGGTCAGGAGTTCGAGACCAGCCTGATCAACATGGAGAAACCCTGTCTCTACTAAAAATACAAAATTAGCCAGGCATGGTGGTACACGCCTATAATTATAGCTACTTGGGAGGCTGAGGCAGGAGAATCACATGAACCCCGGAGGTGGAGGTTGCGGTGAGCTGAGATCGTGCCACTGCCCTCCAGCCTGGGCAACAAGAGCAAAGCTCTGCTCAAAAGTAAAAAAATAAAAAATAAGCACATCCCACATCCATTTAAAATGCCATGTTTAAGTAAGTGTTAATTTATGAGACTTCACAGTTTGTTTTTGAAGAAGATTCTTTGCAGCTAAAAAAAAGCAGCATGGGACAGACAGAATCTCCTCTATTCCCAAGCTGGATGACCTTAGATAAGCTATGCAGTGCCCAATTCCAGTTCCCGCTTCATTAAGAAGGAATCGTGGCAGTACCTACTTCACAGGAGTTTGGTCACGTGAAATAAAGTGCTAGCACAGGGCATGCCAAAGGGCAAATAGTCCAGTTGATATTATCTGCCTTTGCTTTTGTTTTGATCAAGAAAATGTTCACAGTGAATCCTTTGTTATTGACTACACATATAGAAAGTTTCAGAAATAGGTCCGGGAGCAGTAGCTCATACCTGTAATCCCAGCACTTTGGGAGGCCGAGGTGGGTGGATCACGAGGTCAGGAGTTCAAGACCAGCCTGGCCAAGATAGTGAAACTCCATCTCTACGAAAAATACAAAACTTAGCCAGGTGTGGGGGCGGGCACCTGTAATCCGAGCTACTCAGGAGGCTGAGGCAGAGAATTGCTTGAACCTGGGAGGCGGAGGTTGCAGTGAGCTGAGATTGTGCCACTGCACTCCAGTCTGGCGACAGAGAAAGACTCTGTCTCAAAAAAACAAAGAAAGTTTCAAAAATAAGCAATTTGCAAAACTTACAAAATAAAACTGCAGGTGAATTCTTCCTGTGCTATGCTGGGTTTTCTTCCTCTATCTTCAAGAAGTGGCAAGGAAAAAAAGATAGAAAAATCACTGACCAATTAGAAGTCTTTTTAAGTTCAAACCACCTAGAGTTCCTGGAAATTACATACATGAACTCTAGTAAGCTGAATATCAAAAATGAAGGGGAAGTAGCTGATACCAGACTACAGATTGTAGGCTACCAAAGATTGATAGATAACCAGTTCTTTTGTGCAAGTTTAGATATGAAATCATGCAGAATACACTTAACAGACCACTAGACAGAGGATTTTGTGACATGTTACACATGGATGGCTAAAGGCTGAAACTTAATACTTGTCATGCTTTCTGCTTTGAAACGCTGGAGCCCTCCAGGAATTTTGTTTTAACAACCAACAGAGATATCATTAGGGAGATACTTCTGAACTCACTACATCTCATTCTGTGACTAACTACTGCACAAAGTTAAAAAGTACCTACAACTTTCCTCCGAGTCTGCAGCATCGCACAAATCCCTATTCCACAATATCGTGTGTACAAAGAGTTTCCAAAGAACTTGTGGCATATTTCTTTTCAGTTCTCTTGAAGTTCTCACTTCCCCTTTTCCTGTCTTACTGGCAGGTGATTGATGACTTGTAGTCAGGGCCAAGTAGTAAATCACTTAAGAAACAAATCTAGAGATGATCTAGAGAAGGCGTGAATCATATATAGAAGAAATGTGTATTATCTGGGGTAGACCTAGAATCACCTGAATTTGCAGTGAAGGAGCCCAGTCGCCTTTTCTACAAAGCCACTTGCTCCTCCGCTCTTGTTTGCTCCTAGGCAAGAGAATGTCACTGGAAGCTCCAAAAATTCAGGATTTATTGGAAATGTTTAAAAACTGAAAATAAACACAGATTTCTATAAGACCAGGAACATAACCAGAAAACTCAGAAAAGCACAGGGGCTTAAGGATGGTTCCAAAGGTAAAAGTGACCTCAAAGTGAGTTTCTTCCTTTTCTAATCTTGTTGTAATTCCGTTCTTATTCAAGCTGAGACTACCCAACGACAAAAGTGTTGAACTGATTTAAAATATGATTCTTCAGAACATTAAAATACTTATGATACAGATTCTTATACAATCTCTTAGTCTATTCCTCACAACTCATTATTTGCTCCATTTAAACTATTTCACAAAGAGAGTCTTAACCAAAACATGATCAGGTAACTACAAGCTCCATTTTCAATAGTAGGTGAGTCAGAAAACTTACAGGGATGCCCCCCATGCTTATGAAGAGAAATTTGATATTGGACATACAGAACATAAGCTAGAAACTTAGGTTAAAAGAAATGTTTAGGACTTCATGTAAGCAGAAATTCTTGGTATCTTTTTTAATTGATATATCATAGTTGTCATATTTGAGGGGGGTACCTGTGATATTTTAATACATGTATATAATGTGTAATTATTAAGTCAGTGTAATTGAGATATCTATCACTTCAAACATTTTTCTTTATGTTGGGAACATTAAAATTCTGCTCTTCTAGCTATTTTGAATATAATTTATTGTTAACTAAAATTTCCCTACTGTTCTGTCAAATCCTAGAACTTTGCATTTTTCTACCCATTAACCAACTTCTTAATTTAACCTTTAAATAAAAAATATTTTCATTCCTAACCCTGAAACTCTACAAAGTTACTGCTTAGGGATGGCTCCTGCATGTTTCCTCTTCCTTTTAAGGAGATAAGTTCTAACTCTTAGCTAGCTTTTATTAGCCATTTGACTAATCCAATTTTTTAAAAGTTTTTGAGATATGTTGAAAAATATGACCAATGTGATGAGTACGTACAACTTGATTATAATTTTTCATTGTAAAATATTAGTATGATTTAGATGTTAGCAATTACAAAAATGTGAAATGTTTAAGAAAATGTGTAAAGACAGGGTTTTGCTTTGTTGCCCAGGCTGGTTTTGAACTTCTGGCTTCAAGTGATCCTCCTGCCTTAGACTCCTGAAGTGCTGAGATTACAGAAATGTTTTAAGTAGTAATATTATTGTTAAAATCTCAAACCCTGAGTATCTGAGATATCGATCTTAGACTTAGAAACAGGAGCTCTGGAATCATTTTTCAAATGCATATCTAGGATTTGAATTTGCATCTTAATTAGTAACATCAGTGTTAACTATAGCAACTCATTTGTTTCCAAAAAAATTTACTATTTTAAGGTTAAATATTAAATAGTGGTATAAGTCCTGTGTTTGATTTTTTTTTGTAAGTGTAAAAATTGTCTGTGTTCAGTAGGTGGGGAAGCCAACCATATATCCTGCTGACACAAAACTAATCAGCAGCTTGACAGCACTGGTCCAACATCCACATAGAATGTCTTGGCCGTAATCTCTGTGTCTCCTGTATTGTTTTTGTTTTAAAAGGCTTAAAAGCAGGGGATGTGGTGGAGGAATGGTGCAGCTTGAACTTTTATATAGTTGCCAATTTTCTTTTTTCTAGTTTGAACATATTTCTGGTTTGAGCTTCTTTCAGCTCAAACGAGCCATTTTCTCATATTATTTCATCTGTCTTCTTTCTTTCTTTCTTTCTTTCTTTTTTTTTTTTTTGATACAGAGTCACACTGTGTTTCCCAGGCTGGAGTGCAGTGGGGTGATCGCGGCTCACTGCAACCGCTGCCTCCCGGATTCAAGCTCTTTATTAGCTTTACTATGGATAAGCTGCTGTAAACATTTTTAAAAATCACCCTCAAGGAGTGCAATATTCTATTAAATAAATGACCTTTCCAGGAAACTAACTAATAGCCTTAGAAAACTGACACTATTTCTTTAAGCACTAAAACTGAAAAGGAGAGGAGGAGGAAAAGGAGCCAGGCATGGTAGTGCATACCTGTAGTCCCAGCTACTCAACAGGCTGAGGCAGGAAGATCACTTGAGCCCAAGAGTTCAAGGTTGCAGTGAGCTGTGATGGTGCCACTGCACTCCAGCTTGGGCAACAGAGCAAGACCCTGTCTCTCTAAAAAATAATAAAAAAAGAGAGAGAGTGAGAAATCAGAGGGAGGGTGTGGTGTCAGTAGTAGTAGTGTAATAAGGATGGCAACATTTTGAAATGACTACTTTTCTATATAATAACTGAAACTTTTATTGGAGGCTTAGAGTCATTCTCATGAATATCAAAGATTGAGCCTGTTATTCATTGAAGAGTTCTTGCAATATAATAGTTGATTCTATTTGCCCCCTAAACAATGTCTTACTCCTACACAATCAGCACTGCCACTGAGTTCCGAAGAAATGTGCTGTCCCCACTGACAGACAGGCATCCACGCCACAGCCACTAGCCTGCCTGTCCCGGCCCCCACTGCTCTCGCCCCACTGGCCTCTTCGTCGGGGTCCTGGCCCTTACTTCATCAGTTCCATTCAGTAGATCCTCCAAACAGTATTTCCACCCAGCCTGCCAAGGAGAAGGAAAGAGAGTATTTAGAATACGTCCTTCACTTTCCTGTGAGAACAGCGTTAAGAAAAAAAAAAGTCACTCTGACTCAGGTTAACCCCAATTGCTTTTACTAGAATATATAATTATGCTCTCTGAGTCTGTCTCTTTTCTTCATCTCACTGTTCTGTGACTATTATGTTGCGACCTGAGGCGGGTGCCAAAAGAGATAGGAGGGTTGGCAAAAAACCCTTTCATACTTTAGAACTCCTTTTCTTTGATTTTTAAAGCTTTTTGTCTTGCTCCATTAGGTTCTGTTGTTTCTAGTTGCTTCTAGTATATGTAGTCAACAATCATTTGTTGAAAACTCCCTCAAAGGCTTTTTCTTTTTTCTTGTTCTTTCTTTTTTCTTCCTGGCTGGGGGCAGTAAGTTTGAGTTTTGGGTCTTAGTCCTTGATGGTTGCTGGAAGCATTTCTTCAGTACAAATGGGGATTGATTGCATCAGTTTTGACTTGACTTTTTCTTTCCCTGTTCCTCTACCTCCCACATTTGTAAATTACTTTTATTGCCACTCTGTGAAAAGCAGAATTACTCCTATTAATAAATAGCTGGGCACTCGATTAACATTCCACAGGTTAACCCAAGCGTTCCCAAAAGGAAACAGCAGGGAAAGACCCAGAAACTCTCCAGTGATATGGTATCAGTGGACTGAGCCCTGCCACTGGAGTTCAGTCAGTGGCTCCATGAGTGGCAGAGCTTGCTGCATCAGTGGAAAGTCTGCCTCTGACCACGTCTTCAATTTGATTCTATTCATTGCCACAATTTTGCTTCTGTTTTTCCTTTCTCAAAAATGGCCTTGTTTTGTGAGCACAAAGTGTTTGCACTAATAATTAATAATTGCTACACTTTTATTTTGGTATTTATACATACTTAGAAAGCATCACACATGCGTGCATGCACCTGCATGCGCACACACACATACACACACACACAGTGTTTGCACTAATAATTACTGCACTTTTATTTTGGTATGCATACATACTTAGCATCACACATGCATGCGTGCACACATATACACAGTATGTATGTACTAGTAGCTTAGGCTTGGGTCAGTAGCTCAGAAACATCAGAATGCATTTGGGCTGGGTGCACTGGCTCACGCCTGTAACCCCAGCACTTTGAGAGGCTGAGGTGGGTGGGTCACCTGAGGTCAGGAGTTCGAGACCAGTCTGGCCAACATAGTGAAATCCCTGTCTCTATTAAAAATAAAAAAAAGAAAATTAGCCAGGTGTGGTGGCAGGCACCTGTCATCTCACCTACTCGGGAGGCTGAGGCAGGAAAACTGTTGGAACCCAGGAGGTGGAGGTTGCAGTGAGCTGCGATCGTACCATTGCACTCCAGCCTGGGTGACAACAATAAGACTCTGTCTCAAAACAAACAAACAAAAAAGAATGCATTTGAAGGCTCTTACCTTTCCTTCCTGATTATAAGATAGCTGTAGCTGCTCAAATACCAAGTCCTCTCGCCGTCTCCAGAGCAGGGAGGATGGGGCAGAAGAAATACATTTTGTGAGGCTCTGCTTATTTTGTTCTGAAAAAAAATCCTTTCCGGGAGACTTCATCTTAAGTGCCATTGACCACGATGGTGTCTTGGGTCCACTTTTAGTTCCAAGAAAGCCTGTGAAATGATGATCTAGCAAAGGGGAATGGAATCCCCGTGGAGACCAGGCATCACTCATTCCTGGACTTACAGAAGGCCCGCAATGCAAAGGAGCTCCATCCACCAACTGAAAATCAGGATTCTACCTGGATGGCACAGGATGGCTGTGAGGGAGCTAACAAACGGAGCAGCATGACCTCAGTGTCAAAAATGTGCTGACGACCCGTGGTGAAGAGACCAGGAGAGAAAAACAGACCTTCAGGAGAAATAGTGGGGGTGGCTCGGGGGATGAGAGTGGTTATTTACGTGAAGTCGAAAACATTCAAAGACAGGAAACAAGAAGCTTAATGAGATCATCTACAGTGGAGTAAAGGAGATGTGTATGTGTGTGTGCTTCTTTTCAAAACCTAAAATGCAATAAAAAATAAAAATTAAAAAAAAAAAGGCAGACTGAGGTACCTTTTGGATCACAATTGGAATATGCAAATTGCCAACCACAATTGCTGTAATGCATTACCTTCCATGCATGTGAAAAAGAATATCAGGGTTTGTTCTCTTCTCTTTTAAACTCCCAGATTTAATCTGACCTACAAAACAAATAGGGCTAAAACACCGGGCATGTTTATCAAGTCTTCAAAACAATGGAATAGAGGCTAATGAGCAAAACCCTCACATCCCTCAAGATAACTCCAAGATTCTTGCTACAACACATCCGGTGCCTACTATATATATATATGTCAAATGATATGCAAGTATCAATATTTTTGAGTGCCAGATGGAGAAGACATCTGTAGAGTGAGAAACTAAAGAAAACACACTTCCAAGATTAAGGCACATTAGAAGAACATTGTTGGCTGTGTCAGTAATGAGGAGTTTGGAAAGAATTTTCTCTATGTACAACATGCTCACTTACTGAGTGACACAATGGCAGATGCCAATTTTTAAAAAAACAAAACAGTTTTCTTTACTAACAAGGGGCTTTGCAGGCAAACAAAAGCACACTACTTTGCTTTCTTTCCTTACCTTTTCTTCATTCCTCAGTGACATTCTGGTTGTATCCATGAAGGCATGGCACTTTTGTCACACTCCCAATATATGCTTAGCTTTGCAATGAACCTATCTCTGTTCCTAGAGTCTGTGGTGACCCTCTGTTAGTGACGAACAGACCAAGGTCAAGTAAGAGAGAGAAGAAGTAATTCGGCTCCTACCTCTAACCCTTCCAAAGGGCATTGCTTAGTGGTTTAATAGTTTCACTTCAAACATGGAGGACGAGGTGATTGCTGAGATGCTGTGGCAGTGGTTTTGGGCTGAGCAAAACACGCATAGCATGCTGGCCAGAGACAGCAGCAGCTGTGTGGCTCATCTGTTTCCCAACACATTTTCTCAACTATGAAGTCCCCTTGGAGGAGGATTGCCCATGAATTCCAAGCGTGGAAGGAATCTAACCATTCTTTTTCAGTTTAAAACCACATTACCTTTGTCTGAGCCTTCAACTTTCAAGGCCATTTCACTTTGCATTTTTCACTGATTTGTGGCCAGAAACTGACTTGAAAGAGGAGAACTTAAAACTTCTTATTAGGCAGGATTTGGAATCAGTTATGCTTCAAGAGTCATTTTCTATAAGTAAGATTTCATTCCCAGAAGACACTTAGAACAATGACTTGATCATGGATTGGGTGGAGGTGGGGGTGGGGGTCAACAATGAAAGAGGACCCTCATTCATTCTTGAATGAGGAAGACACAGAACACATATGAGACTTGTCTGTAGCAGGTGTTAGGAAGAGTCCACA
The DNA here is from genome assembly GCA_963574635.1 of Cheracebus regulus. Lineage (NCBI taxonomy): Eukaryota > Metazoa > Chordata > Mammalia > Primates > Pitheciidae > Cheracebus > Cheracebus regulus. The sequence goes on from CAUYQU010028559.1 coordinate 13,885, forward strand.
ATGTTTGATCATTTTTAATTTGTTGTTTTAATGCATGTTCTACTTATTTTTTATTTTATTTATTTATTTGTATTTATTTATTTTTTTTTTTTTTTTTGAGATGGAGTCTCATTCTGTCACCTAGGCTGGAGTCAAGTGGCACGATCTCAGCTCACTGCAAACTCTGCCTTCCGGATTCAAGCAATTCTCCTGCCTTGGCCTCCCTAGTAACTGGGACTACAGGCATGTACCCCCTCACCCAGCTAATTTTCTTGTATTTTTAGTAGAGATGGGATTTCACCATGTTGGCCAGGCTGGTCTCGAACTCCTAACCTCAGATGATGCACTCGCCTCAGCCTCCCAAAGTGCTGGGATGACAGGCGTGAGCCACCGCACCAGGCCAGTGTTCCTTTTCCTGCTCCCACCACCCTGTCGTAGGCCTGAACATCTCATTTCCCAGCGCCCCGCAACATCTAAACTGATCTTTCTCCCTCTAGCGTTTCCCCATGTTAATCCTTCCTAAACTCTTATTTACATTCAGTCCAACTAACAGCAAATCAGTTCCTCCAGTTTGCATTATCTTACTCTTTTTTTATGTTAGTACTCAGCATATCGAAAATTACAGATAGCAGCATTAACAAGTACCGTATAATATTTCCTGAAAAAAATGGTTTAAATTATAAAGCTTTCTTAGAAAAAAGAGAAGAAGACTTTCAACCATAGAGTCCAGGCAGGTATCTGTCATTCTGCTTTCTACCCTATGGAATCAACATTTTTAGTTCCCATGGATGAGTGAAACATGTAATATTTGTCTTTGTTTGTTTGGATAATTTCACTTTACACAGTGATCTCCCATTCCATTGAGGCTGCTGCAGATGACAGCCTTTCATTATTTTTTAGTTGCCAAGTTGTATTCCATTGTGTATATGTATCACGTTTCTTTACCCATTGGTCCATGAAGGAGCATTTGGGTTAATTCCGTATCTTGGCTGTTGTGAATAGTGCTGTAGTAAACATGGAATGGCAGTCATCCCTTTGATATACCGATTCACTTTCCTTCAGATCAATACCCAGTGGGAGGATTGCCAGATGGCATGGTAGTTTGGTTCTTAGTTTTTTGAGAAATCTCCATAATATTTTCCATAGTGGCTATACTAATGTACATCCCCACCAACAATATGTAAGTTTCCTTTTCTAAGAGGCTGGGAAGGGTTTTTGGAGGAAGATAACGAGAGCTTGGTCACTAGGTGGAACATATACAGTTAGAAAAAGTAAGTTCTAATGTTCGTTAACAGAGTAGGGTGACCGTAGTTAACAGTAAGGTGTTATATATTTCAAAATAGCTAGTAGACAGGATTTGAAATGTTCCCAACACAGAAATGATAAATACTTGAGCTGATGGATACCCTAAACACCCTGACTTGATCATTGCACATTCTATGCATGTAACAAAATATCACATATCCCCTATTAATATGTATAAATATTTGCATCAACTTTTCAAAAGTCCAGATGGGGAAAAGGCACATTTTGATGATAATATGGAAGCTACAGGCCTCTCCATCACTTCATAAAGGCATCACCAGAAAGAAGCCTTTGCCCAAGATAAGGGGCCCTACCTACTGTGTGAATTTTTGTTTGAGGTTTACTTTATTGCTGCTCTAATTAGAATTCTTGTCCTTTTGTTTCACACTTGTAGCATTTATCCATATCATCTCTTTGATTTGAAAGAGATCATTGTTTCAGCTTAAAACAACCCCTGGTTTGGGCTGGGCGCGGTGGCTCACGCCTGTAATTCCAGCACTTTGGGAGACTGAGGTGGGCGGATCACAAGGTCAGCAGTTCAAGACCAGCCTGGCCAACATAGTGAAACCCTGTCTCTACTAAAAATACAAAAAAAAATTTAGCCAGGCATGGTGGCACACGCCTGTAGTCCCAGCTACTCGGGAGGCTGAGGTAGGAGAATCGCTTGAACCCCGGAGGTGGAGGATGTAGTGAGCCAAGATCACACCATTGTACTCCAGTCTGGACAAAAAGAGCAAAACTCGGTCTCAAAAAAAAACAAAAAAACACACAACAAAAATAACCCCTGGTTTGAATATGGCACGGATGTAAACAACAGGCAGCATGAGAATTCATTGCTTCCTCTTCATTCCCAGGTCAGCTGAAACTGGAAAAAAAATGACATATGCCATTTTTAATAGGTAGCTGAGCTTCCTGTATTAAAAAAATCTTGTAAATTTTGTAATGCTTCTTAGGACATATGTCGATAATCGTCACATGGTTTCAAGCACTGGAAAACATCTTAAGAAGTGTTGTAAAGGATGAGTTACAAAAGAAGAAAAATAGTCACAAGATTCTCTGTAATTCCTGTTCGCTCACTCTACATTTTCCTTCTGAATGCACTTTTTGAGAAAGTAAACTTATTTATTCTCTTCAGTATAATTTGAAATTTTGATTCTTTAGAGAGGCCTTTGCGATTTTTAATTTTGAATATAATATTCCCCAATGTATGAAGAACTACATTAAAAATCTAACTGTGGATGCCTATACTTGAATTAACTAGGAGTTTCATCTCCCCAAACTTCCTCATGCTGTGGTTTTTTTTCTGAGCTGGAACTGACAGATATTAATTTCTTAGTCAATCTTGCGGGTGCTTTCAGGATAATTAAGCCTGAGACTACCAGAAAGGACCATTAAAAATTAGAATCAGAATTGGTGGTATGCAAAGTTCTTTCAAAAGATGGAAAACATTAACTTAAAAGAGTTCAAGAGTTTAAGCCAAAAGAGCTGGTCAGGTTATGGAGCAAAAAACTCTGCAAGACTCCCACAACTTACTTCTCTTTGAATAGATTTTCTACTGCCAGTTATATCAAATAGATATAAATCCTCCCATTCCAACAACTCAGGAACTCACTTAAGTACAGGGTAAGATAGCAACTCCAAATGAGTCTATGAAAACAGGCTGAATGTCATTAAAATCCTTTGAAAATGTTCTGTGACATCTGTTTTCCATTTTGCTATGCTGTTTAATTAACTTCAGTCTTGCAGATACACAGAAATCTTCTTTGCTCAAAGTAGTATCTCAAAGGAAGTAACCTTTATTTAATAGAGAAGACTGTTAAGTGTAATATGGGCTCGGTTAACTTCATCTCAAGTTTAAATTTTTCTCGTTGGCTTCATGATCTATCCCTATGTATGGCTCATTTCCATATGACCAAATCAAACTCTGGGTGGCGGATCGCTCTTATCCAGTTGGTACTGTGGTCATGTTTCAAGGACGCCAAAACGGGAAGAAATTACAGAGAACAGTGACAGTTCAGAAACTATTCTTATTTGTCTTCATCACTATAATATGAGATTGCTGGCTCCTGAGCTAGTGAGGAAGTCCAAGTTCTAAAAAAAGATTCTTTCCTTGTATTTGTGTGTGTGTGTGTGTGTGTGTGATCTTTTTGATGAGAATAGTTGTCAAGGCTGGGCGTGTGATGGCTCACACCTATAATCCCAGCACTTTGTGGGGCAGAGATAGGAAGATTGCCTGAGGCCTAGGAGTTTGAGACCAGCCGGAGCAGCATAGCAAGATCTCAAGAGCATGGCTTTTATAAAAAAAAACAAACATAGCCGGCATGGTGGCTCATGCCTGTAGTCCCAGCTCCTCAGGACACTGAGGCAGAAGATCACTTGAGTCCAGGAATTCAAGGCTGCAGGGAGCTATGATTGTGCCACTGCACCCCAGTCTAGACAACAGAGTACAATCCTATCTCAAAAACAAAAACAAAACAAAAAGGAATCGTTGTCGAGAAGAGAGGGAGGGGGAGGGAGAGAGAGAGACAGAGAGACAGACAGAGAGAGAGACAGAGGAAGGGGAAAATAAAAAGAGTAATTCATCCTGCAAAGACCTAGAACATGACTGCCTCTTCTGATGAGGCTCCGTGGTCCTAGAAAGCTCCTATTGGACAAATCCTGGAGAGTAAACAAAAACGTTTTGGAGGGGTGGGAGAATGAGGGAACCAGTCTTAATTGACAGCTGACTTTATTTTTCCATTTGTCAGAGCACACAAAAGCCCAGTGTTCTGTGACCAGGACAAAAGGGGAAATGGCTGCATTTCAGCATGTTGTGGCATCACTAGAGAAAACCTACTGGTTTCTGGCTTTCCACCATGGGCAAAAGCTGGCAGATCCACCACTGGTGCTCTTGCTGCCCGGCATCTAGGGAGCGCCACTATTCCAAGTGTTTCTGAGGAAGCCATACAGATTGTGCTCAGCCGGATTTTTCTACTTAGGGGACTTTATGGGTTTTAACGTAGAGGTTGTGGTTTCTTTGCGTCACTGGCAAGTGGTGTTCACCTCTCCATCCTTGAATTCCATACCCCATGCATCGTGAACAAATCTGTCTTTTTGATCTGACCTAGGCTGAGTCGACTCTCTCAGCTCCTACCTTTGCTTATCCCTCAAAGGTGAGGTGTTCTTAGCTCTCTGACTTCTGGGTTAATACAGAGGCCAAATTTACCCCAGGGGAGGAATAAGTATATTCAAAATAAGTCACTGAGAGGAGAAGACAGAGTGTTTTAAAGCCAGGTTTATTTAAAGTGTTCTGATAGTATTAAGATGTTCTTTCATTCTCGTAGAAATAATTCACTTGGGGCCAGGTGCGGTGGCTCATGCCGGTAATCCCAGCACTTTGGGAGGCCAAGGCAGGCGGATTGCCTGAGCTCAGGAGTTCAAGACCAGCTTGAGCAAAATGGTGAAACCTCATCTCTAAAAAAATAAATAAATAAATAAATAATTCATTTGGCTAGAAGGTTAAATGCCTGGTAGTTTGAGGACCTGAACAGTTTCTGCTTCATGAACATACCCGACTCAAGAGTTCTTTTGCTCTAGATGCTAACTTATTAGAACAGTGTTTCCCAACTGTGGTGAAAGAAAATCAATAATCAGAAATTTTTGGAGTCTTTAGTATTTCAAAAGATCTAGTTAGTTGCACAGGTCAACCAAAATGATGGGTATATTTGCGTTTAACAGCTATCATATTCATTATATTAACCCTACGTACACTAATCATAAGCTCTGATTGACAGTTACATATTTTCTGTTTAGCACTAAATGAGGAAAGAATTTTAGTAATTTACTGAATGTAGTTGGATTTCCTTCAAACTACAAAGAATGCCTTGACAATCTCACTCCCTTCTTTTGATTTTCAACGATTCGGGTCTTCTGGACTCCTGGTCTTCCCCTGCTCTTCTGCTCTGTAATCTCCATTTGCCCAACCAACTCCTACTATGTTTTAGTGTAAACGCTATTCTCCGCCTTCCAGGTGCTATAGACTAGAATTGATTCCCCACTGTGTCCTACCCAGTAGTAGGGATTTCCCACGTGATAACTCCCATGCAATTGCTCTCTTGGGGTTCTCACACCAGAGACTGTGTATGTCTTGTTCTTTACCTTCCCCAGCCCCTGCCCCAGGGCCTGGCACATAATCTACACTCAATAAATATTTGTTTGTTTAATGGATGGATTGAATTCATTGTCACACTGAGCGACATCCATGTGGATGCTTGATTACACTACAAGGCTGAAGGAACATGATATTTATGAAGATACCAGTCATCGTTAATCCCCAGCAACTATCGCAGCGTCTAAGACAGAAACTTAATATAGTTCAATTACTAACGAATTTTTTTTTAAATGGGGACACTACAGATTTTGATAAGAGACATTAGTGATGATGTTTCCTGTTCTAGCACTAGGCAGTTCTATGAAAAGGTACTCGTTTCTTCAAAATTCCACTCAACTTAAAATGGAAGATTTGATAGGTTTGTTTAGTTCCTACTAAGTGAGCAGTGCCATGATTTTAAGTCTATAAGGAGCTTAAAGTTAAACTTCAAACTTTGGTTGGTGATGCTCACCCTGGCCTCTGAACAGTTTGAATGAGGTCGCTGACTGGGTCTTTTAACTTGATGTCCTTGTTTATTTTCTGCTTGTTTTGTTTGGTCAGGTCTGGCATGGAGCCTAAAAATAAGAGCTTGCTTGTAGTTTGACTTTCACTGTGATTCAGTTTTGCAATCTTTTAGAAACATCCTTCGGGAGACCTCCATATATCTATCTGTGGACATCTCCCAGATTTTCAAAACAAGCACAAGATAAATAAGGGGAATTTGGAAATTTCCAAATTTTAACAGATGGAAATTTGCTTCTACTGTTTGAGGAATCTTTGCTGTAGAGAGGAGAGGGGAATCCCAGAGAAAAATCTTAAGTCTGAATGCCCCACAGAGTTCTCTGCCTTTGTCTTCCCTGGGAAAGGGGTGTGGGGAGAACAAACAGATGCCAGAAGCCAGTGAAGGCCTGTCCTCATGACAGCTCTCAGCTCAGAGGACAATACTCTGGGGCAGTCACCTCAGTCATAGGATAACCTCTCCAAATAACCGAGGAGCGACCCTAACCTCTGGGATGAGTGTGGTGTCTGAAGTGTGAGAATCCTGCGTGTCCAGGAAGAGAGTGCTGCTAACCAGTGACCCCTGGGGGCCCCCTTCCCTCTCTGCTTCTGTTTTTATTGAGTTGGCTGTCTTAGGAATATGGATGAGTGAGACTGAAGTATCTCTGTTGGGGCCAGTTCTGTCAGTCTTCAGGGTGCCTGCACATCCTCCACAGCTTTAGGTCACAGACTTACTCTCTGTGTCTCCAGGCTATAGAGCAGCACAAAACAGAGCCAAGACAAGGTGTAGGGTACAAAGGATTCTGTCACCCAGTTAGCGTAGTACTCTAATAACAGTTGGTTTTTCAGCCCTTGCCCCCTCCCTCCCTCCCCTCTCCCCTCTCGTAGACCCCAGTGTCTGTTGTTGCCACCTTTGTGTTCATGTGTACCCAATGGTGAGTTTCTACTTTTTTTCTTTTTTCTTTTTTTGTTTTGTTTTTGAGACGGAGTCTTGCTCTGTTACCCAGGCTGGAGTGCAGTGATGCCATCTTGGCTCACTGTGACCTCCACCTCACGGGTTCAAACAATTCTCCTGCCTCAGCCTCCCAAGTAGCTGGGATAACAGGTGCGCTCCACCATGCCTGGCTAATTTTTGTATTTTTAGTAGAGATGGGGTTTCACCATCTTGGCCAGGATGGTCTTGATCTCCTGACCTCGTGATCCACCCGCCTTGGCTTCCCAAAGTGCTGAGATTGCAGGTGTGAGCCACCATGCCCAGCCTATATATATATATATATTTTTTTTTTTTTTTTGAGATGGAGTTTCACTCTTGTTGCCCAGGCTGGAGTGCAATGTCACGATCTTGGCTCGCTGCAACCTCCGTCTCCTGGGTTCCAGTTATTCTTCTGCCTCAGCTTCCCAAGTAGCTGGGATTACAGGCGTGTGCCACCATGCCTAGCTAATTTTATATTTTTAGTAGAAACGGAGTTTCTCCATGTTAGTCAGGCTGGTCTCAAACTCCCGACTGCGGTGATTCACCTGCCTTGGCTCCCAAAGTGCTGGGATGACAGGCGTGAGCCCACCCACATAGTATATCTTTGAGGCCTCTCAGGCTGTATAATATATGCTAACATAAGGTTTGTTGAATTATCAAAGCAATTAATTTTAGGTATTGGGACATACTAAAATCTATCCAGTGTAGATTATCACACTGGGAGAGCAATAGCATGTCATAGCAGCTTTGCAGTCAGGTATCTCTGAGATCCATTTCTGACATCTCCAATTAATGGCTGTGTGACCCAGGGCAAGAAGCTTAACGTTGCTAAATCCCACTTTCCTTAATAGAGCCATTACTTAATAAATATCAAGCTGTTCTTAATATCGACTTGGAAGCATTAGCATTTCCTAACACAGTTCACACCAGGGCATGGACTCCACAGTTTACCCTCAGCTCTAGAAGGTTAGCATGCACATGTATCATGTTCATTTGGTAGGATAGTAACCCGCTAGCAAATGTAGACTACATAAACACTGGGTCATTCCTACAGTTATTTATAAATAGTCTCCATCTTTGGTTGTGATTTTAGTGGTTAGGATACTAGAGAAAGAGTGGATGGAGGGACAGGACATAAGGAATTCCATTTTAATCAGTAGCACAAGAAGGCTGGTTATTTTCAAAAAACCGTGAAAGATGAAATAAGCAGATTGTCCTAAATGCTGTTCTGAGGATTACACAGAACATGAACGGCTGCCTCAAGTGAGTCAGAGCTGGGATATTGTGACAGATGTGGGCTCTGTTGAACCCTCAGTCCCCCTTGCCAAATGTCGGAATTCACAAGGTCAGGCCCAAACTGAAAAGTCCATTTCCTGTAGGCTGGACACAGTGGCTCACATCTGTAATTCCAGCACTTTGGGAGGCCAAGGCGGGTGGATTGCTTGAGCCCAGGAATTCAAGACCAGCCTGAGCAACATGGCGCAACTCTGTCTCTACAAAAAAATCCAAAAATTAACCGGGATTGGTGGCACGTGCCTGTACTCCCAGCTACTCAGGAGGCTGAGGTGGGAGGATTGCTTGAGCCCAGGAAGCCAGGGTTGCAGTGAGCAGAGATCATGTTATTGCAGTTAGCCTGAGTGACAATGGGAGACCTGCCTCAAAAAAAAAAGTCGCCAAGTGCAGCGGCTCACACCTGTAATTCTAGCACTTTGGGCGGCCAAGGCAGGTGGATCACCTGAGGTCAGGAGTTCTAGACTGGCCTGACCAACATGGTGAAACCCTGTCTCTACTAAAATATAAAAATTAGCTAGGCATACACCTGTAGTCCCAGCTACTTGTGAGGCTGAGGCAGGAGAATTACTTGAATCCAGGAAGTGGAGGTTGCAGTGAGCCAAGTTCGTGCCACTGCACTCCGGCCTGGGCGACAGAGCAAGACTCGGTCTCAAAAAAAAAAAAAAAAAAAATCTCTGTTTCTATTTCTTAAATACCATGCTAGAGTTACTTTCATTCCTTGCAGTCATCTAATCAGTTCCCATACCTTTCTTGATAAAACGCAGATGTTGCTTTTCCATAGAATAGAGATGGTTATCTTGGCCAAAGTGTTTATGTAAGGGTGTGGGTACTAAGATGATTGTGGATTTGTGCCTTTTTAAAAGTCTGTTGTACAGTTCTATGTTCTGAGATTAGGTGGCATTGTGCCTCCTTTTTAAAATTTTTATTCTCTGTTTCCACAGAGAATATTTAGACACTTCTAAATGATCCCTGATAACTATTCCATGCATATGGTAGCATTGGCATCTATATACTTTGCAAACATGTTAGTAATTTTTTTGCCATTTATATCTACTGGTGACCTCCATAACTCAAAGCTACCTTTTAGTGCCCACAAAACTTACTTCAGTTCCCAATACTGATGATCATCTCCAGTGTCTAAAATCTTTAAAAACTTACAGTATAAATAATGACAAAATAACTTTGAGGAGAAATTTAGAGAGTGAAAGGAGTAAGAGAGAAGAGAAAAAAGAGGAGGAGAAGAAAGAGGAGGCAGCCTAGACGTGTGACCAAAGCTTTTACAAGGGGTGAAAAAGAGGGAAACTATATCAAGAGTGTATTTATGGGACAGTGGCAAAGCGAACAGGCAAGAGAAAGGATTTTGACAGGTCTCAGTTGACATTACGAATACTCTCCTTGCTTATCTGTAAAGGAAATGTAGCAACCACCCGACTACTCAAAAGCAGCTACTGCTGCAGAAGACTCTCCCCTCTTAATATCAATAAACGAATCCCCATCTTACATAACATTTAAGTTCAAGGACCAAGTAGGGAGGTATAGACGTGTGTAGTTAGTTCTTTTCACATTTCAGAACCCATTTTGGCCCCAAGTTCAGACACCTCAACATTTCTACCACTATCTACCTTCTTTCCTCCCTCCTTCCCCTGCTCCCTGTCCCTTCCACCAACCCCACCCCTTTGTCTCTCTCTTTCTCTTTCTCTCTGTCTCTCTGTCTGTCTGTCTCTCTCTCCCCCCGCCCCCTCTTCTTCCCTTGCATTTGAGTTGGGAGGAATTTGAGAGGAATGAGCTCATACCAGCTCTGCCCTAGCCAGCATTCAAGATGGCCCCATGAACTTTGTCTCCTGATATTCATGCTTTTTCTGTAGTCTCCTCCCACACTGACTCAGAGTTGGTCTGTGTAACTCACAGGGTATAGTCGGGGTGACAGTGTGTCACTTCCAGGACTTGCTTAAAAACATGCATGGGGCTTCCTACAAAACCTCCATTTTGGGAGGACGGTCACTCATCCTGTGTAGAGGCCCATGTGGATGGGAACTGAGGCCTCCCAATGATGACCAGCACCAACTTGCCAGCCGAGTGAATGAACCACGTTGGCAGTGGATCCATCAGCCACAGTCAAGCCTTTAGCTGACTGCAGCCTTGGTCAGTCAACATCTTGACTGCAAATTCATGAGAGACACAGAGCCAGACCCCCCCGCCCTCAGCTAGACCCCTGCCAAGTTCTTGTCTCCGAGAATCCATAAGAGACAGTTAATGCTTATTGTTGTTCTAAGCCAGTAAATTTTGAGGTAACAGGTTCTGCAACAAGTACATGCTATACAATAGATATGCAGTAGTATATAATAATACACATGCTGTAATAGAAAAGTCAGAAACCTAAGGATAAAACATTCAGAGCATTTTCTTTTGAGATGGAGTTTCACTCTTGTTGCCCAGGCTGGAGTGCTATGGTGATCTCGGCTTACCGCAACCTCTGTCTCCCGGGTTCAAGTGATTCTCCTGCCTCAGCCTCCCAAGTAGCTGGGATTACAGGCATGCGCCACCATACCCAGCTAATTTTTTTTTTTTTTTTTTTGTATTTTTAGTAGAAATGGGGTTTCTCCATGTTGGTCAGGCTGATCTCGAATTCCTGACCTCAGGTGATCTGCCTACCTCGGCCTCCTAAAGTGCTGGGATTATAGGCTTGAGCCACAGTGCCCGGCCCAGAGTTTTTCAAATCAGAATATTATCTCCCTTGACTGTTTAGAGCCTCTAATAATTGTCTTTGTATAATTTGAGGAAGGTTGCAAATTTTCCTTCTTTGTTGTTTAGAGAAAATGTATAACAAAACCTATACGAAATCACTGCTAATCTATACTTAAGAAGCCTCATCTCCTGCTAACTTTTTTTTGGCAAAATATGAGTGCTGTTCCATTGTGTGTGTTTAAAGTTTTAGTCATTCTTACCTAGTTAAGATAATTATATATGAGTCTACCTTTTAGTTAACTTCCTTTTGGCATATGATTTATTTCACGCCTAGGGTAATGATTGATGTTAATTCACATGAGCTGATATGCACGCAAGTTTCTCACTGCTATGCAGTAAAATTGCAAGTGACGTCTTCCAGAACAAAACTGAGATAAGATCATCATTGTGGATTTCCAAATATTGCTTTTCAAATACTGTTACATTATGCTGACTATTATTTTCCATTCTGGAGCTTCTTAAGCTCATTATATGGTGATGATTTGTATATAGGAACAGTCTGAAGAAAAACAATTGTGTGATTTTAGATAAAATCAGGATTCAACCAAGATATCATGGAATATCTCAAAGTAAAATGTGCTATTCCCATCTCACGGACTCACTCCCATCATCCTGTTCAGAGTTTGGCTCCAAGCCCTTAAACATTCATTCAATACAGATGCTACAGATGTGCAAAAAATGCCTAGTGCGCATTGCTTAGCGCCCAAGTGTGCAGGGCATCATCCCACACACGGGGATGGAACAACGAACAAGACAGACACAGGCTCTGCCCTCATGGAGTTCTCATTTTAGTCTGGGAGGCAGTTAACAGGAAAACAAGTATTAAACAATATATTGTGGGATATTTAAGTACTAAAAAGGAAAGGGCACGGTAAAGGGGTAGACAATGGCTGAAGTTGAGGGAGGATCACGGGGGTGAAATATGGGCAGGGACTCGAATTATATCAAAAGAGCAAACCATGTAGAAATCTAGGGTAAGAACATTTCTAACAGAGAAAGATCACATTCTGAAGCCCTGAGTGAACAGAAGCTTGGCATGTGGGAGCTTAGAGTAAAAGATGAGAGAGGCTATTGGGTGCGTAGGACGTGATGGGGAAGGGGGAAACAGTAGAAGAGGAGATTGGAGAAATAGGAAACTTACCAGCCAGGGTAACGACCTTGATGTCTATTCAATGCATGATGAGAAGCCACAAGAAAATTCCAAGCAAGGAAGTTGCATGATCTAATTTAATTGTTTAAATAGTGCACTGGCAGCTACATGAAGAATAGTCTGGAGGTAGCAAGGAAGCCAGCAAGACTCCTTGATGGGTTATTATAGCCCAGGCCAGAGACGATGGCGGCTTGTAAGGGTGGACGTAGTTCGTGGAGGCAACCAGAAGTGATGGGAGCTGGATCTGCCGCAAGAATGAGGGTGGCCGGGTGAGGTGGCTCACACCTGTAATCCCAGCACTTTGGGAGGCTGAGGCAGGTGGATCACAAGGTCAGGAGTTCAAGACCAGTCTGACCAACATGGTGAAACCCCGTTTCTACTAAAAATATGAAAATTAGCTGGGCATGGTGGCAGGCACCTATAGTCCCAGCTACTCCGGAGGCTGAGGCAGGAGAATCGCTTGAATCCAAGAGGCAGAGGTTGCAGTGAGCCAAAATCACACCACTGCACTCCAGCCTGGGCATCAGAGCAAGATTCCGTCTCAAAAAAAGAAAATGTCAACATCACTCTGAAGGGACACCGTTCTGTGAAAAGCCCCAGAGGAACCCTGCAGAAGGACTTCAGTCACATCAGTGTAGAACTCGGGCTCCTTGGAAAGAAAAAGCAGAGGCTCCAGATTGACAAATGCTGGGAAGATAAGAATGGGCTGCCGTGTGCAGTATCTGTCGTCATGCACAGAAGATGATCAAGGGCATTGCACTGGGCTTCTGTGACAAGACGAGGTCTGTGTGTGCTCACTTCCCCATCAATGTTGTTATGCAGGAGAATGGCTCTATTGTAGAAGTCAGAATTTTCTTGAGCAAAAAAATACATCTGCAGGTTCAGGTGAGGCCAGGTATTGCTTGTTCGATATCCCAAGCCCAGAAAGATGAGTTCATCCTTAAAGGAAACGAAATTGAGCTTGTTTCAAATTCAGCTGCTTTGACTCAGCAAACCACAACAGCTGAAAACAAGGGTATCAGATACTTTTTGGATAGTGTCTATGTCTCTGAAAAAGGGAGAGTTCGGCAGGCTGATGAGTAAGATCTAAGAGTTGTACAGCTACAGAAACAAGATGCCAGATTATGCCCAAGACCTATTTGTGATGTTTTAATAATATAATAAAAGACAGCTATTGAAAAATAAAAAAAGAACTGATGAGTATTTAGGACCTGTATGATAGGATTTTCTGATGGCCGGCACTCAGGATGTAAGGGAAAGAAAAGATATCTCAAAGGATAACTGTTGAGTTTTGGTCTAAGAACTGCATGAGAGGTGGTATTATTTATGGATGTGGTAAATAGTAAGGGAGGAACAATTTGGGAGGTGGGATAGAACCAAGAGATCTGTGGCCAGGTTAAGTTTGGGGGGTGTTTATACATTTCCCTGTGGGAATGTCAGGTAGGCAGCTTGAAACATAAATCACAAAGATGCCAGACTCAAGCTTTAAACTTGAGAGTCACCACCGGAGAAATAAGAGTTTAAGGCCAGGAGACTATTTGCTATCTCTTACGGGAGTGAATGTAAATAGAGAGAAATCCTAAGAACCAGCGTTGGGTACCCAGTAAGAGAGAAAGCCCAGAAGAGTTTCCAGATGAGGATGATGTTTCAGGAAGAAAAGAAATGAGTGATTCATTCTGCCAATGCTGCAGTGTCCAAAACAAATGAGGACTGAGAATAATCTTTTGAATTTGACAAGATAAGGTCCTGGTTGACAGTCCAGGAAGGGGGGAGACAGCAACCTGAGCGAAGTGTGTTGAAAAAGTGAAAGGTAGGAAAGTAGGCAGTGAAATACAAACAGATCTTTCAAGGAATTAGCTGTGAAGACAAACAGAAAACTGATAAAGTACCCAGCTGGAAATGTTGATTTCCTCAGATTTCTTATCTACAAGGTGAGAAATTTTAGATAACTTATAAATCCCAATGTATTAAGTCACCAAGTCAAAAAAACATCCTAGGGTGAATGCCTGAAAGGCTAAATTACGAAAAAGAATCATTACCCAGGTTGCTGATGCCCCAGATGTGATGTTGTCATCACTGACTAGGGAGGGTGCTAGCATCATTTGCATCCCATGCCCATGTAATGATTTGGGATAATACTGGAAGCTTTCAGAAATGATTTGAACCAGCTGGGTGCGGTGGCTCACGCCTGTAATCCCAGCACTTTGGGAGGCTGAGGCAGGCAAATCACGAGGTCAGGAGATCAAGACCATCCATCCTGGCTAACATGGCAAAATCCTGTCTCTACTACAAGTACAAAAAAGTAGCTGGGCGTGGTGGCACGTGCCTGTAATCCCAGCTACTTGGAAGGCCGAGGCAGCAGAATCGTTTGAACCCTGGAGGCGGAGGTTGCAGTGAGCCGAGACTGCACAATTGCACTCTAACCTGGGTGACTCCATCTAAAAAAAAAATGATTTGAATCTTCTATTATGAGAACAACTCCCACTTATTAGTTTACTTGTAGCCATTTCTGTGGTTCAAATGAGCATCATGATTATTTTCTGAAGAAAGAAGTAAATCTCAGGATAGTTCCATGTCCATCTGTAATTAGACCTCATGGCCAGAAGGGCCACACCAGTGAGGTATGTGATACATCACCTCTGGGCTGCTGTAGCTGTGGGTGGCTTTAATGACTCTCTATGTGAAAATGATAGCAGCAATAGTAACAGATATCATCATACCACTTGAAAATTTACAAAGCCTTTTCAGAAAAATTCATGTATTCAGACTGGGCACAGTGGCTCACACACTGTGGGAGGTCGAGGCAGGAAGATTACCCAAGGTCAGGAGTTCAAGACCAGCCTGACCAACATGGTAAAACCTTGTCTCTACTAAAAATATAAAAATTAGCTGTGTGTGGTGGCACATGACTGTGCTCCCAGCTAGTCAGGAGGCTGAGGCAGGAGAATCGCTTGAACCCTGGAGGCAGAGGTTTCAGCCAGCTGAGATCATGCCTCTCCACTCCCGCCTCGGCAACAGAGCGGGACTCCATCTCAATAAATAAAAAAATAAATAAAATAATGAATTTAATCATAGGGATCATTTAAAATGCTCTTTGATTTATATTAAATTAGTTCTCCAGCTCTGACAGTTTGAGCGTGGTTGGCTCAGCTATCCTGATGGCTCCTTCCTACTATTTTTTTTTTTAATGTTTACAACTCATCTTTTCAAGCTCAAGAGCTACTACTTTGAAGAGGATTTGAATAAGTATCTGAAACTGTTGGCTCACATATTGATCTAACTCAAATTTTCAAAGCTGCTACCAGAATGCTTTTCCCATGCAGATCCGAAACGAATGTGACATGCTGCCTGTCCTTTTTCTCCTGTCTTCCTTTCAGTGACTCCACTTTCTCTACAGCAGCCCTCCATGTCAGGCAGCCTTTCTAAAGAATCCGCCGCTTTGGTGTGTGTGTTCCACACGTTGCATTCAGAAGGCACGCACGTCCATGCATCTCAGGCATGTAGGTTCTTCAGCATGAATCATGCACATTTGGTGAACCATAAACCTCTCCCTGTGGATATGAGTTTGTTGGTATTTTAGTCTGCTTGGAAACAGTCTGAGAAACATTAAACCCAGCTTTTTTGAGGTTCGTCCAAATTATTTTTTTAGGTTAGAGAAAAAAAATATTATGTCTCCTAAGGAAACTTGTAACCACGAACAGTAAATTTTAAATGCTTTAAAATGTTTTTTTTTCTCTCCCACATCCCCATTTGTGCAGAGTTGAAATCCCTAGTTTCTCTCATCAAAAAATCCTACATGCTAGACTCACAGACTGATGGGCTGAGCCTGTGCAAATGGATTTCTTAGATTAAAAGTATAAAAACAAGGCTGGGTGTGGTGGCTCACGCCTATAATCCCAGCACTTTGGGAGGCTGAGGCAGGTGGATCACCTGAGGTCAGGAGTTTGAGACCAGCCTGGCCAACATGGTGAAACCCCATCTCTACTAAAAATACAAAAAGCCAGGCATGGTGGTGCATGCCTGTAATCCCAGCTACTTAGGAGGCTGAGGCAGGAGAATCGCTTGAACCCAGGAGGTGGAGGTTGCAGTGAGCCGAGATTGTGCCATTGCACTCCAGCCTGGGCGACAAGAGTGAGACTTCATCTCAAAAAAAAGTATAAAAACAATATATGCTTCATTATACTGACCTCACCAATCTTATCCTTTCTCCAGCTTTCCAATTCAATCATCCCCTAAGTATTCGTGTATAGTAGGATTTTAAAATGCACAGTACCATTCACATGCAGAAAAGCGCCTTTATTTATAATATATGAACTCAACTTGCTCTGCTTGGCAGGAAGATACCTAGACCTCACTCGCCTATTCAAGGAAACTGAGTCACTTCCTGTTTCAAACCACAGTTTTTCCAGCTTCACTGAATCTCTGTAGCGTTTACCATAGTCAGCCTCAAAGAATAGAATATTTCTTACCGGGCATGGTGGCTCACGCCTGTAATCCCAGCACTTTGGGAGGCGGAGGCAATTGATTGCTTGAGCCTAGGAGTTCAAGACCATCCTGGCCAACATGGTGAAACCCTATGTACTAAAAATATAAAAATTAGCTAGGCATGGTGGTGCACATCTGTAATCCCAGCTAGTCAAGAGGCTGACGCATGAGAATCACTGGAACCTAGAGGGCAGAGGTTGCAGTGAGCCGAAATCACACCACTGCACTCCAGCCTGGGCAACAGAGACTGTCTCAAAAAAAAATGAAAGAAAGAAAAGAAAGCTATCTGCTGTGAGGCCTCTCGCCCTCCCTGGCACTTCCGTGATGGGACCTCCCCCTGTGTTTGAGGTGTCTCCTCTGCCTTTCAGCTCAGTCTCTGCACATACTCTGCCCTCCTCATCTTGGCTGCAGGGTTGTCAGGCTCTTTGGCCTTCTGCTCCCACAGCCACAGGAGCGTTGGGGAACTTCAGATTCTCCCTTGTTCTGGCTCTGGCGATCAGCACAGGGGGCCCAAACATAGCCAGCCCCTTGGTTACCCTCCTGCAACTACCTCGTTTTGGCTGCAGGCTCAGTGACCTACTTCCAAATACCACACTGCTTCATGGCTTTTCTGATTTTCATTTCCCAATCTATGAGGTTTCTCTGATCTCTTTCATCTCTCCTCTCTCTCAGGAGTTATAGGGGAGTAGTGGGTACTGGGTGCCTCGGAAGGAACCCAGGCAGCAATTTCACCATAGACTCATCCCTCCAAATTTCTCCTAAAAAATATTCCCCCAGTCCAGGATTTATACTACTTCCCTCTGTGGAGAGAAACCCCATGTCTAACATCTGTCTCACCCAGGAGCATGCTGGGAAATTCTTTGGCTTCAGTGTCCAAAGATTGATTCTGGATATTGAATGCCCAGCTATAGGAAACCAAGAAGAGACTTTTCTGTTTTCTCCTTCAGGTGCCTGGTTCTTTACATGAAAACCTGGACACTCATGCTTATTATTTTTCTTATAACTTTCAAAATCTATTTTGATGTCTAAATGGAACAATGGTTCCTTTGTTATCCACTGAGTTCTGCCCTTCTCAAGAAGTATGGATGGCTCGACCTCAACAGATGGAAAGCTACAGGAAAATAGGAATCACCATCTCAGGGAAAAGAAATGTGCCATATGAGAAACGTTGTCTGATGCATGTTTTGTTCTCATTTTTGCAACCCAAGGACCGAGTTGTCAGCCACAGCATTTCTCAGTGTCAAGTTTGAACCAAAGCCGAACATCTCTGTTGTTCTTTCCCACTTAGGAGTTCTTAAACTACTGATACGTAAGAACGCTGCTGTGCAGGAAGAAATATTTTTCGTTTTTCATATGGAAAAGTTTTAAGACACACATTTCCATGGAGTATATTTTTCCCACAGTGTTTTCCAAAGCCTCTGTCTTCAGCTCAGCATTTCTCCAAGAGGAAGTTTCACCAATGAGTCCCCTGTGTTCCCGTGGTCTGCTGCAGGGCTACTCCAGAGTCTCTGGCTTATTTGCATGTAAAAATTGGAGATTCTTTCCCTCCAGTTAAAGTCATATCCACAGGATTCATGGGATTTACATGAAATATAATATTACATCTGGCACCTTTCTTTGTAAGGTAGCTAGAAAATGGCTTTGGGAATTTTTTTTTTTTCTGAGACTGGGGTCTTTCTCCATCACCCAGGCTAGAGTGCAGTGGTGCGATCTCAGCTCTCCACAGCCTCTGCCTCCCTGGCTCAAGTGATTCTCCTGCCTCAGCCTCCCAAGTACCTAGCATTTTTATGTGTTTTAAGTTCAGTAATGTGTAAATGCTCAGTGTTTGCAATTATCACATGAAGCAATTTAAAATAATCAGAATTTGTAAGTGTATGTATGAGTCCTGAGTTATTTCACAATGTTGATGACTGTTTTTAATGGATCTCTAAAAATAGACTTGTCGGCCTTTCTTTTCTTCCTTTATAAATGTGAACCACAGGGAAATAAGACTTTGAGTTTGGAGAGTAAGAGAGCATTACAAAGTAATAAAACCTAAACGTGGTTCGTTAGGAAGAGTGACTAAAATTCTAATCCTGTGCAGGTCCAGGATTATGAGGGAAACAAAAAGAACACAACTGCCACTAGAACAGAATATTTCCTGCCTGGTGTGGTGGCTCACACTTGTAATCCCAGCTCTTTAGGAGGCTAAGGTGGGCAAATGGCTTGAGTCCAGGAGTTCAAGACCAGCCTGGCCATCATGATGGAACCCCGTCTGTACTAAAAATACAAAAATGAGCTGAGTGTGGTATGTGCCTGTAATCCCAGCTTCTGGGGAGGCTGAGGTAGGAGGATCACCTGAGCCTCGAAGGTTGAGGTTGCAGTGAGCCAGGATCATGCCAGTGTACTCCAGCCAGGGCAACTGGAGAGAGACCCTATCTCAAAAAAAAAAATGCCATTCTCTACAGAATTTGATATATTTTTAATCTCAGAGCCTGTAATCAGTCACAATACTGTTTTAAAATATGAAATTATTTCAGTGTCTTTCCATGAAATTTAGTACCTACTGTGTACCTGGGACTCTAACTGGAATCTTCTGTTACTTTGTTATCTAATTCTCACAAGAATCCTGCTAAGCAGGTGGCATTGTCTCCTTTCCAGCTGTGAGGAAACTGAGGTTCACAGCCATTCCACAGCCCCAAGCCTCACATGGAGTAAGAGGTTAAGATTTGAAGACACATGGCACTTTTAGGCACACAGTGTCCAAGATATTTAAATGAAGTAGATGACTGGTTTTTTAAGCCACACTTACAGAAAAGACACTAGAAGGTGAGCTGAAGCTGTTTCCTGGGGATGCCAGCCTGCTACCACAGCAGCAGGAGCTGGGTCAAGCTGACTTCCTCTCTGAGTGAGTCAGAACCTCAGGGCTGCTCTGGGGAGACAGAGCATGAACACCAGTGCTCGGAGCCATTGTACCCTGGCCATGGTTTTTGTTTTAGATCAGCATCAGGTACAGAAATCCAGAACCAAAAAGAAATGAACGCAACTCACATTCCATCAGGTCAGGAGTAACCAGGCCTCACACAGACCTGCGTCTGTTTCCTCCCCAAGTGAGCCTCAGAGCCTCAGAAGCTCTCTTCCACATGGTCCTGTATTCAACCATGTTTTACTAGGTCAAGTAACAGGGTCTGTTATTTACTCCTCTATTTATTTATTCATATGTTTATTCACTTTTTTCATCTATAAATATTTACTGCAGTAATATTAACCAACATCCTTGTGGATATCAGAGAGCGCCACGGATATGAATATGGGAAGAAAAAGAAACCACTTTAAAGAAAGAAATTCCTTTAGAGAGTACACTTACTGTGTATCTTCTTACCAATATGGGACTTTGTAAATGGTGAGTGCTCAGTAAATATTTATAGATGAATAAAATGAATAAACATAGGAACGAATGAAGGAGTGAATAACGGACCCTTGTCACTTGACCTAGGAAAACATGATTTAATACAGGACCAATTTCTATCATTTTCCTATAAGTATTATATTCCTATATTACGTATGATATTTTAACATAAAATATATTTTGTAACTAAATCACCGCTAGGCTGGAAAACTCACTCTATGTTGGTCCTTAGGAACATTTTTAAAAAATTCTTAGAAATAGGATCTTTCTGCGCTTTCCAGGCTGGAGCTCAATAGCTATTCACAAGTGCAGTCGTAGCACACTGTGGCCTCAAATGCCTGGGCTCAAGAGATTCACTCAGCCTTCACGATAGCTGGGACTACAGATGTGTGCCACTGTGCCCAACTTTTAGAGACATTTTTTTTTTCTGGCTCAAAAAAAGGTCCCTCTCAGTATGTTTATTCCAAATCTTTTCTGACTGGTCTCCATGTGTCAGACAAAAGAACTTCCTCCTGGCTTCTCAGATTCTTCTCAAAGATTCATCTCAAAGACTTGCTTAGAGATGCCCAGACCATCTCTAAGCAGGTTTTCTTTTCTCTGGAATCTGCTCCTTGGGTTCCCGCACCTCTGTTGGCACCAAGTGTCAATAAGCAACACCTTCTGTCCTGTCTTTCCACGGCCTCCTCCTGGTCAGAGCATGCTGAGTTAGTGTCATATAAAGCCACTCTTTTGCATCTGATAACTTTTCCTCATTTGAATCAAGGGTTTATACCGTGCACAATACAGCATTTCCAATATAAACTGGAAAGAACGTGTTGCCTTTGTAGTAGGTAGGCTCCCCTCTAGGTCTTCTGTGACAATGTGGTGGTTCTCAGGCTTAGGAATCAGAAAAATGTAGTCTGAATCAAATCTCTAGTCCTTAGCTTTAACCTGGGCAAATTATTTCCATCATCTGAAAAATGAAGATTAAAAAAATGATGAACAAATGAGATCATGAATGTACAACATACAGCACAATATTTTAACATAGAGAAGGTTTAGTAAATGGAAGTGATGACACTGGAGGAGGGGGAAGGAAAGATGGAGGAGTAGAAGAAGAGGAAAAAATTCCTAACTAATGAGTAGCCATCTTGAGAGACGCAGAGTGTGGCCAGAGGACATGGGATTAGGAGCTGCTGCATTTTAGTAGTAAAGGGAACGCAGGGGTAGGAATGTACCGGAAATTGCATCCAAAGTGGGCTCAAGGTAATGCAAGTCGGAATGGGCACTTGGGAGCATGGAATGACCTCAGAATCAAGGTGATACTACATCCCACTATCACCCGCTTCACAATATGGTCTTAATTTAGCTACCACATGTTCATGGTTAAGAAGTTGAGAGCCAGCTCACACTGCAGAACTGGGTTCCGGTTTTATAATCTAACTTAACTGTTTGCCACAGATTGTAATCTCTTTCCCAAAGAACAGACGTACCAGGAGCCAGAAAGTAGCTTTTAATTAATGAATTTGTCGTCTGCAGCTCACTGGTAATGAGGGAAATCCTGTGCCGTACATTCTTTTAAGTGTAGATTCAGGAACTGGATATGCACTAGTGAGGTCAGCAATTCAGCTCTTCACCTCTGATTGTGGGCCAAATAAATGGCTGAATTCCTCATGGGGGTGTGGATTTTTTTAAGTGTGGTGGGTAGGGTTGGGAGGAGGAGAAGAGGGTGTGTCTTTCTTGGCACAGGCCAAAATGAATGAAAATGCTTTGAGTGTTGTTATAATCTATTCTGTGACGATATCCAGGTGGCTTTCTGCCATGGCTCTGGGCACACCCATATGGACTCAGTCCCTTTCTGTAGGGATTTCACAGTTTCTGGTTGGCAAAGTAAGGAACAAAGCAGAAAGATTTTCTTCCCCACCCAATACACCCCTGATTCCTGCCAAATGTGAGGTGTGGGAGTGCTAATATCAATGCAATAATGCCAATAGTAACCACAATAGGTTCTTAAGAAACTAGAAAAGTGTACTAAGGAGTTTTTTCCACCTTTTTCTATGTCAACCATTGCTCCTAATTTCCCAGATGTCTCAGCTGCTCTGCCTATGGAGAAGCCATTCGTTTACTCCTTTACTTTCTTAATAAACTTGCTTTCACTTAAAAAATAATAAGTTCCTAGACTTCTCTTTAGTGAACACCAGAGCTCTACCTGAAATAACATGGATTTTCAGGTCAGTTCCCCAAACTCAAATTGCAACGGCATGGACTTGAAAACAGTCTTAGGGACTGTCCATTCCAACATCCTGCCCATCACAGACATTCATTCCCTGGGGACACCCAAGGCAGGTGGTCGTCCAGCCCATGAATGGACACATCTGGAGATGGAGAGCCAACTTCCTGAGAAGGCCAAGGCATGGTGGGTGTCTGTAGCAGCTTCAAGACAGCATAATGTGGGAGAAAGAGTATAGGATTGGGAGGCATGGGAATTGGTTCAGCACTTATTCTTCCACTGACCCACTGAATGACCTTGGGGAGAAGTCACTGTGCCTTAGAATGAGTCACTTATCAACTATGAAGCTGTTGGACATGATCTCAGTCATTCTAGCAATAACATGGTCCTTTAAAGTTGTTTTTCTATGTCCAGCCAAAACTGGCTTCTCTGTAACTGCCAGCTATTGGTGTTCTAGTTTTGAGAACTGTAGGGGATGGGTCTTGTCTCACTGGTGTGGCAGCTCATCAAGTATTTGAAGATGGATGCAATGACCCCGTAAGTTATCTCTCCTTCTGTATAAACATCTCAAGATACTGTAAATCTTCCTTTTATGACTTGGCTTTTAGAAATCTTCCTTATTCTGACAGTTCTCTTCCAGACAGACTCAACTCTTTAAATTATAATCCCTAGAACTGGATGCGGTGCTTCACAACTGGATAAATAAGAGCCCAGGAAGCACTGGGACTGTAACAACCCTACACTCTACCACCGCTCTGCCCTTGATCTATACAACCCAACCCTCCACCAGTACCTCTGCCCTTCACCTATACAACCCAACCCTCCACCACTACCGCTGCCCTTCATCTACACCCTGTGCTGCTTCTCAGTTAAGTTTGCCTTTGTGTTACTTATTTCAGCCTCTATAGTCATCTCATGCCACAGACTATGCTGTGGTTAGGCACAGCCCCCAGGCCCTTCCACATGACCTGCTCTCCAGCCACTTCTCCCCTTTTCTGGACATACACATTGAATGATTTCCCCCTTTCATCATACAATTAATATATATGCAAAGAAATGTACTAAGCTGAAAATTAGCCACCCAAATTGCAGCATCGAGAAATAACATTGTTAACTTTTCTTAGGCTAATACCAATAAATTATTTTTAATAAAAATTTCAGCATTCATGGTTTTCCTACATACTGAGGTTTTCTTTACTCTCTGTCTCTGATCTTATCATATCATTCATCTTACCCTCAGCAGAAGACCTCAGTGCAAGCCTGCCTTTCACCCCACACCAAAGCCCATCTTTCCAGCCTTTTCTCCAGCCATTGTCTATCTATTACCCATGCCCACCATGGTTCAGACTTCCATACTCCCTGTAACCTCCTAGAATCTTCCCCCATTTCCCCATTTGACCTTTTGGAAAACTCTTGTTCATTCTTCAAGACATAGTTCAAATGTTACCTCCTCCGTGAAGTTTACCTTACTTCCTCTCTCATCCCCATCCTATTGGAATCCCCGGTTCTCTTATCTGTATTTCTGTTGATCTTTGACACTGCTCTTTTATAACATAGGAGATTATAATTAATTGGATGTGCCTGACCACGATCAAACCCTACCCTGGGAGCCACAATATCACTGGGCAAACTTTAGTTTTTTCAAACTGTAGCATCTAAAAGCCGTGTCAAAAAAGGAAAAGCTAAAACATCTTCTCTACCTGTGATTGCACCTCTTTGAATGTTCGTGTTAATTACCCTGAACCTGAAACACTTTGTTTTAAGGCATGGATGATCAGACAGTGGAATAAAGGTCAAGATGAAGGGTAGAGGGGTAAAAACAAAGATATTTTCTATTTCATAGGCTCAAGGCAATTAGTCTCAGAAAAGTTTCTTACATTTATATACTACATGCATGACTCATATGCATAGGATCTACTTATTAAAATTGTTTTCATTCAGCATGTGTCACATAGACTCAGTTTATTTTTGGAGTGCATAGACAAATATAAAAATAAATAAATCTGGCCAAGGAAGCTAATTTGAATGGTATGTGGGTTTTTTGTTTGTTTTTAGCTGGAGTCTTGCTCTGTCGCCAGGCAGGCATGCAGTGACATGGTCTCAGCTCATCGAAGTGTCCACCTCCTCCTGGGTTCAAGTGATTTCCCTGCCTCAGCCCCCCGAATACGTGGGACTACAGGTGTGCACCACCACACCTGGCTAATTTTTTGTATTTTAGTAGAGATGGGGTATCACCATGTTGGCCAGGATGGTCTCGATCTCCTGACCTCGTGATCCACCCGCCTCGGCCTCCCAAAGTGCTGAGATTACAGGCGTGAGCCACCACACCCAGGCAGTTTGTGTTTCATTTGAATGTCTATCAATGACTTTTCCAGTGAAGAACATCCATTGTATCCCAGTCAAATATTAAAAATGAGCTGTTCTCCTTGCTTCTATAAATCAGATTTCCACACACACAATCCTGGAAGAGTATATGTGTGCGTGTGCCTGCCCTGGAGCTATCCATTAGAACTGTCCTCATGGTGACATGGAAAAATCTGCCTTGCGTGTATGAGCTCCTGTCTTTAGGGAAAGGAGAAAGGATTGGGAATTTCAGACTTGAATCTGTTCAGGTGCAAAGCTTAGAAGTTGAGATTGAGCCACAGAGTCCGGGAACTCTGTGTCTCTGCCTTGGTCTGCAAGAGACGGGGCCAGGGCTGATCTCAGAGCTGCTGCCTAGAACTCAGCTGTGGTCTGGCGTTACCCTTTTGAACTCCCCTGCCTGCTACAATTCATCTCTGCTCTATCATGGTCCCAGGACAGTTTCTGCTCCAGACTGTCTGAGGAGCTTAGCGGACTCTGAAAGGAAACCTTTTAAGTCTGCTTTTCTTGAGAATGCTAAACCTGCAAAACTTGGCCAGACATCGCATTGGGTCTCCCTCTGTGGTGACTCAGAAATCTCAAGGAGAGCAGGAAAATCTAGAGGAACACTCATAACGTTGAAAGGGCCAGAGGGCAGGAGGGATGAAATTTGTATTTCCATTGAGTGGGTGATATTTTTCATTTCAAAGCCTGATGTGAAATCTTGCTGGTTTTTGGTTATCTAAAGACCGAGAATATAAACACTGCTATTAAAAGATTTCATCTCTCCCAAATGAGGCCATGCACAAATTTCCTTCTATGTGCAAAGGCTTCAGCTGCATCCATACCAAGCACAGGCAGACATTCAAGTCAACTCTCTTTACTTGAAGGGAAACAGTGCTATCTCTGTAGGAGACAGAGGCGGAGGTCAGAGGAGGGGCCTTGGAAGGTCAAGGCTGAGTTGGGGGAAAGGGCGAAATTCATAGGTCAGGAAAGGCAAACCAATTATAATGATGTTTTTCTATCACTAGCAACATCTACTCTGGAAACCATTGTCTAAGGTTATGCTCTTTCTGGTAATATTCGGCTTTGGGTTACTTAAGCTTAGTTAAAGGAATTTGCTAGCATTTTAGATGTTGGGTTGCTAGTGAAAATAGAAAAGCCTGTATCCTTCCAGGCAAGGTCCTGTGCTGTGCTTTTATGTGAACCCCTCCACCCTGAGAGCAGCTGGGCTACTGGGGGTTCACACAGTCGATAACCACCGAGCTGCCCCCGTGGGTAGCTCTCCAGTGCTGCCTGCCCATTTGACAGGTCAGTACAGAGATGGGCCTGAGACACAAGTGCTGGTGATCTTCAGGACAAACCCAATAAAAGCAGAGAACCTAAGCTTGCCTTTTACCCTTCCTGGGAGAAGGAAGTATCTCTGGTTTTCACAGAGTACTCAAATCTTTTCTGTATTTCTGTCTTTTTCCACTGAAGATGGGATTGTTCTCCCCTTTCCAAAGTCAGCCCTGAACCAAGGGGTTTTCCATGACGTTCCGTGACCATCAACATTCAGCTGAAGCCCATTTGCTATGCATTTCAGAGACAGCCAGAGCTTCATGAGCCAATTAACACATTCCTAAAAATCAAAACTTAGTTTCTGGGCCAGGCACCATGGCTCAAGCCTGTAATCCCAGCACTTTGGGAGGCTGAGGTGGGGGGATCACTTGAGGCCAGTAGTTCAAGACCAGCTTGGCAAACATGGCAAAACTCCGTCTCTACTAAAAATACAAAAAATTAAATGGGTGTGCGGGTGGGCACTTGTAGGCCCAGCTACTTGGGAGGCTGAGGCAGGAGAATCACTTGAACCCAAGAGGTGGAGGTTGCAGTGAGCTGAGATCTCACCACTGCACTCTAGTCTGGGCAAAGAGCAAGACTCCTTCTCAAAAAAAAAAAAACTTAGTTTCTGAAACCCATAATGCAAATACATAATCCCCCCTAAAAGTCTCATTGTTCTCATCTCAAAATACACATTTTATTTCTCTTGAAATACATGACTATCATAACCCTTTGGCATGCATTTGTGTGAATCCTTAGATTTAAATATGTAAAATACAATAAAAACAAAAGTGTGTGAATACTCACTACTGAAGAGTTATGCACGCCTAATACTCAAAGCACGACACATTAAGTATGACACTTTAAAGACAGAATTAGAACATAAACACATGTATAGTGTCTTTGCTTCAACTTCAGAAAGGCATAGTTGTTAAGAGCCGGGAAGAGACCTTCAGGAATGGGCCTCAACAAGTCTTGGTATGGTGCAGTCCTGCTTGTCCACTTGTTACTCAATAATGTTCCTTCCCAGAAGACATAGAAGACATCCACCTATACATCCACACCCACAAAAATGTCACCTCATTCCCCAAAGACTGCCAGTCTGAGCACTGACCTTCACTCCAGCAGAGCATCCATGTGGTGTGGCCCAGCTGCCGGAAGTGGAATCGTTTCTGACTCTGGGTGCCCGCACCTTGCTCTCAGCCATCACACCCAGAACGCCCAGCACTCTACCACCTGCTTCCCTCAGGCCCACTCTCCTTCCCTCTGCCAGTGCCCCTTGGTTGTACCTTTGGTGCCCTGGGTGCTTTAAAGTTTCATTCGTCCACAATCCAGGTATAAGCGCCTATTCCCCGGACGCCAGGGAGGGCAGCAGCAGCAGGCCGTCATCACTCAACTTGCTAATCAAGAGAGAACCCCTGAAGGAGTATTTAGGAAATATGGGGGGTAGTGTATATTTTTGTCAATAGAAACTTGTTTTCTATTAATGATTAAGCCATTTTTCTGATAGCAAAAACGTCTGCACAGGCACACTCTATACATTCATGGTCGGTTAACACACAGAACCTCTTCTACTGAGTAGTGTTAGTAATACTTAGCATGTGCTAAGTGTTCACCACTCAGAACAGCCTTGTGAAATGGGACTATTTTTATTCCCATTTTACAGATAAGGAAACAGAGACCAGAGGTGTCATAACTTTCTTAAAGTGACTAGAGTGAGCAAGTGACAACTAGGACTTGAACACAGGCTGCTGGGCTTCAGGATCTAGGCTCCCTAACACCATGCGCCAAAGCCAAGTCACTGCCAGAGTTATTCCAGACAAATGGCACTTGTTTTCTCACTCTTTCAATGTTCATGGCGTCTCTGCTCTTATTTTTGTCTTAACTGTATACCTCCCCTTGCATGTATTTGCAAGTCTCTCAGTTTGCAAAATGGAGTGGATAATTACTAAACCTCCCCAAAAGAAACACAAACCCCGGCAAAGTGATGATGTCCAAGACTTAGGTGACCACAGCAGCCAGTGCTGCGCCAGTGAGTTTTGGGACTGAGCTTTGTCTTGTCCATGAAAGCTTTCGAGTTGAAAGCTTATAAAAGAGGGTTTCTATATTTTGTGAATGATAGAGGGACGTGGTGCCAATTGTATTCTGTGTTATGTGTATGTGCCTTCATTGCATAAATGTGCCTGACACCTTTGTGGCGGCCAGCTTCTTTTTTTTTGAGATGGAGTGTCACTCTCGTCGCCCAGGCTAGAGTGCAATGGCATGATCTTTGCTCACCACAACCTCTGCCTCCCGGGCTCAAGTGATCCTCCTGCATCAGCCTCCCGAGTAGCTGGAATTACAGGCATGTGCCACCATGCCCAGCTAATTTTTTTATTTGTAGTAGAGATGGGGTTTCTCTATGTTGGTCAGGTGATCTCCCCCCCCTCGGCCTCCTAAAGTGTTGGGATTACAGGTGGGAGTCAGCACGCCTGGTGAGGCCAGCTTCTTGAAAGCAAGAAGCGTGCATCCCATTTGCGTCTGTATTTCCAGGGCTTAGCACTAGTAGGGGCTCAATAAATATACTGAATGAATGGATAAAAGCATTACTGCAAAGATTAATAAGTGCCATTACAAAAAAAGAATAAAAAAGAAACGAGGGAAGGAAGGAGGAGCGAGTGAGGAATGAAAGGAGGAAGAGAGAGAAAGAGGGAAGGCAGGTGAGCCTCTTCAGAAAGACGGCCACTCATGCATGCTGCTCTCTGGGCATGGAGTGGGTCACTGGCTGGAAGTTTAATGAGTTCACATTATTCTTTAGCAGTAATCATTTCAAAATGAGGCATCCCATCTCTGATGGCTCCGTGCTGGCTTGTCTTTCTGCCTTACCTTCTCCCAAGAGTTTAGAGTAGAAGAAGATTTTAGAATATAATAGTAACAAGTAAAATTAGCACTGTTTGGACTCCAGGTACCATTGTTTGAAATTACATTGTTTAGAATGTAACCATAACAGTGAAATTAAATTGTTGTCTTAAAGTGAATAACTGTAAAGCCATGTGGGGATCTAAACACCTGAGCCTGCCCTTACTTAGCAAAATTCTGGTGTCTAGGCTGAGTGCAGTGGCTCACACCTGTAATTGCAGCACTTTTGGAGGCCGAGGTGGGCGGATCATCAGAAGTTGGGAGTTCCAAACCAGTCTGACCAAAATGGAGAAACTCCGTCTCTACTAAAAATACAAAATTAGCCAGGCATGGTGGCGCATGCCTGTAATCCCAGCTACTTACATGACTGAGGCAGAGAATTGCTTGAACCTGGGAGGCAGATGTTGTGATGAACTGAGTTCGCACCACTGCACTCCAGCCTGGGCAGCAAGAGCGAAACGCCATCTCAAAAACAAAAACAAATACAAACAAAAAATTCTGGTGTCTAAAGAAGTCCAAAATGAAAACACACTCTGAACAGACTTCAAGCCGGGACTTCCACCAGGTTTTCATCATGGCAAGCCCTAGAAATAGTCTGAACTATAAGCAGATCTTTTTAAAACCATGCTCCTTTATTTAATTGCTGAGATTTTAAAGTTTATAAGTTTAGAAATTCAGGGATAAAAATAACCCACTCAGTGAGCGTCAGGCATGATTTCTAAGTGCTGTTCGGGTGTGATCTCACAGTTCTCCTGCATTTCCCATCACTGTCACCATTTCACGGATGAGAATAGTGAGGCGGACGACAGGCAAGTTACTTGTCTAAGTGGTAGAATAAAAATGTAAGCCCAGCTCCACAGCCTCTGCCCTCAACCATCGCTGTGTACCGCCGCATGGTGAATTTCCTCTGGCATGTGCCAAGACTTGCTGATTTTTTATCCCTTGACTTTTCTTATTCATGTGTGTTCCTTGGCGACAATGGCATCTGCTGAGCCCCACCCTGCCTCCCCGCCCATCTCACCGCCTATTCTCTCCCTCAAATCTGAAAGGTCACGGTACACACCCAGCTTCAGATAGCATTTAGCTAGCTTCCCCTCCAACACTGAGGAAACGTTCATTAAATGCTCCAGCCATTTAACAAGTCTATTTAACTTCATTTTCAATTTAACCACGTATTATTTCAGTTTCCTTTTCCTCCGTATTGTATAGCCCCTGGGAATAAGAGTTGGAAATGTGCCTATCATAAGCTGAGTCACATTTTATGTGTCCCCTCCTCTCCAGCCACTGGTTTCTTTCCCTTTTTTTGGGGGGAGTGAGGGGTTAAAAAATTCTGTGTAAAATAAAACAGATTCAGAAAACCGCATAACACAGTTTATGATAAAATTTGTATATTTAATGAATGAAATAAATAGAACTTTGTACTTGTACTCACCCCAGAAGCTATGTGCCCCAACCCAGTCACAGCCCCTGCCACCTTCAAAGTTAGCATTGTATTAACTTATAGTACTCACATCCTTGTGGATTTTTTTCATTGAAAATAATTTTTAACATTTTTGAGATATAATTGCTATATATAAGAAACAGCACATATTTGATGTATGCAGTGTAATAAGTTTTGACATATGTATATGCCCTCGGAACTCGAGATAGCAAATACTGGCTGGGTGCGGTGGCTCATGCCTGTAATCCCAGCACTTTGGGAGGCCAAGGCGGGTGGATCACTGGAAGTCAGGAGTTCGAGACAGCCAAGATGGTGAAACCCTGTTTCCACCAAAAATACAAAAATCAGCCAAGTATGGTGGCACACACCTGTAGTCCCAGCTACTCAGGAAGCTGAAGCATGAGAATTGCTTGAACCTGGGATGTAGAGGTTGTAATGAGCCAAGATCGCACCACTGCACTCCAGCCTGGGCAACAGAGCAAGACTCCACCCCCTCCCCCCCAAAAAAGATAGCAAATACGTCCATCATCCTCAAACATTTGTTCCTACCCTGTTATAATCCCTTCTTCCCGCCACTGGCTCCTTTATGGTAACCACCGATCTGCTTTATTTCACTATATATTTGCCTTCACTTTCTAAGGTTTTATATAAATGGAATCTTTCCATATATACTCTTTTTGTTTGATTTCTTCCACTCAGCATAATTACTTTAAAATTCATCCATGTCATATTATTTGTATAATAGTCCGTTTCTGTTTCTAAAAAGTAGTTCACCATGTACATAGATATATCTATACTTATATAACATATATATCACAATTCATTCAGTTGTTGATATTTACATCGTTTCCCATTTTTTCCTAGTACAAAGCTGTTTGTGACTATTACAAGTGGACAAGCTTTTTTCCAAAATGGTTATATCATTTTACCTTCCCACCATCATTGTATGAGAGTTTCAGCTCCTCCATGTCCTAGCCTGCACATAGTATCATTAGTTTTTCTTAATTTTAGCTACTTTAACAGGTGTGTAGTAGAATTCATCGTGGTTTTAATTTGCTTTTCCCTAATAACTGATGCTTTGAGCATCTTTTCCTGTGTTTATTTGCCATCTGTATGTCTACCTTGGTGAAATGTTTGCTTACATCTATTGCCCATTATTTAATTGGATTGCTTGTTTTCTTATTGTCGGGTTTCTTATGTTATTTATATATTCTAGATACAAGTTCTTTATCAGACATGTGCTTTGCAAATATTTTCTCCTAGTCTGTGGATTTTTTTTTTAATTTTCTTAATACCGACGGAGCAGTTTTTAATTTTGATGAAGTCAAATTTATCATCTTCTATGTATCATGCTTTGATGTCATATCAAAGAAATTCTTACCTAATCTAAGCTCACAAAGATTTTCTGTTGTTTTCTTCCAGGCACACATATTATCATTTATGCTATATGTTTAGACCTATGATCTATTTTCAGTTAATTTTTTATATGGTATGAGGTATGAATTGAAGTTGTTTTTTGTTTATTTGTTTGCATTTGATTTGATTGTTTGCATGTGTTTGCATTTTATTGTTCCAGCACCATTTGTTGAAAAGATTGTCTTTCCTCCACTAGATTGCCTTTGTAACTGTCAAAATTGGTTGTCCATGTATGTGTGAGTCTATTTCTGGACTCTATTCTGTTCAATTAGTCTGTCTGTCTTTATGCCAGCACTGTACTGTTTTGGGTACTGTAGCTTTACAGTACATCTTGAAATTAGATAATGTTAGCCTCTCACCTTTGTTCTATCTAAATAGAAAGTTGTTTTGGACTCTTGGTCCTTTGCATTTCTGTATAGATTTTAGAATCAGCTTGTCAGTTTCTACCACAGGCCTTACTGGGATTTGAATCAAGGTTATGTTGAATCTATAGATTAATTTGAGGAAAATTGACATCTCAAAAACATCGAATCTCCTGTCTCATGAACAAAGTATATCTCTTTATTTGCTTAGGTCTTCTTGAATTTCTCTCAGCTAAGAGTTTTTAGTGTAACAGGTCCTCACATCTTTTGTTAGATTTATTCCTATTTTATATTTGTATGCTCTTGTGAGTTCTTAAATTTCATTTCTGATTATTTATTCCTATTATATAGAAATACAACTGATTTTTATGGTATTGATCCTATAATCTGTAACCTTACCAAACTTACTCTGGTAGCATTTTTATAGATTCCATTGGATTTCTAGATAATAGTGGTGTTTGCAAATAAAGACAGCTTTACTTCCTCCTTTCCAAACTAGATGCCTGCTATTTATTTTTCTTGACATATTGCAATGGCCAGAGCCTTCAGTAAAATGTTGAATCAAG
Organism: Cheracebus regulus; assembly: GCA_963574635.1. NCBI lineage: Eukaryota > Metazoa > Chordata > Mammalia > Primates > Pitheciidae > Cheracebus > Cheracebus regulus. The sequence goes on from CAUYQU010028559.1 coordinate 46,382, forward strand.
TGGTGAGAGCAGATCCTTGCCTTGTTTTTTATATTAGGTAAAAGCATGCCACCTTTCACTATTAAGTATGATGTTTGCTATGGTTTTTCATAGATTGCCCTTTATTAGATTAAGGCAGTTTCCTTCTATTCCTAGTTCACTTAGAATTTTTTATCAGGATGTTCGATTTTGTTAAATGCTTTTCTGCCTCTATTGAGATAATCATATAATTTTCTAAAATATGGTGAATTATATCTGCTGATTTTCAAGTGTTAAACTTCCTCCACAGTCTTGAGATAAGCCCCATTTCATCATGATGCAATTTCCTTTATTGTTTTATTTGATTTACTAAAATCATATTTAAGTTTTTTTAATGTTTTAAGTCTTCCCAGTACATTTGATAGTTTGGGATCCCAATCTGCCTTGTTAGATTTAGTCTCTCTGCACTAAACTCCAGCTACAGTAGCCACAGCTTACTTAATAACTAAGTAACAACTTTTCTTCCATTTTAAATTTTGTATGACTTTAGCCTAGGGTCATTGAAAATGAAGGATGGGAATACACACATGTGCGCACACGCACATACACACACTCTCTCATTCTGTCTCTCTCTCTCTCTCTCCCCGCCCCCCCCCCCCACTCTCTCTCCCCACAGTCTTAGATGGAGAGGTCCTGACTGAAGTTTATTAAGAAAACAGTAGGAGAGACAGGCCATGAGACTTTCCAACATGAGACTAAGCCTACTCAGTGAGTCTCAGTGAAAACTAGAAAGGAGGGGTATGAAGGAGAAGCAGCAAGTACGCTGCAGTGTGCCGTGGAAGAATGCTGTAAATACTGCTTTATTCCGTCATTACTCCTTTGTCCAGTCTTGACACAGGACTTCCTGCTGACTTGGACTGAAGTAGAATCACTGCCCCAAGATAAATATGATGGTGGAGACAGGGTTTAGGAAGTGGTTATCAGACAGCTGCATGATAAGAGAAACTGGAAAGCAAAAACAGGGAGACAAGGAGGAAGCAAGCCCAGCGTGTTCCCGTGGGTTTTATAGACTTAGAATATCAGCAGGGGCAGGGACTATGGCAGCCTGGCAACCCAAGGCCACAATACCCAGCTAGCAGATCAGAAAACCAAGGACAGGTTAAAGAGACTGTTCACCCAAGAGCATACTGTTTTGTTTTTTTTTTCCTCTTCTTGATATATCCAGAAAATACTCCTCCCTCCCACCCCAGTTTAGCAGTAACTTACTTACTTGGAGAACAGTATCTCAACCCATGCTCAGGCCTTAGGCTGGGACAGGCAATGGCACTTCACATGCTTGGGACTCACCACCCTGCTCATTCGACGCCACCCCATGACCAATCACTCCTTGGGTCTTGTCACCAGTCCTGCACTATAATTCAGGGAGCCAGCTGCCTCTGCCAACAGTGTCAGCAGTCTCAGGCTATTTGATCATCAGTCGAACCCAGAGAGGGCACCAGACTCACCTCAACCTCAGATTATTTTTTGGATCCACTTTTCCTGGTCTTGGATGAACTTCTTTGTGTTTGTGGGGGAGCACAGTGAAGGACGAACAAGGAAAAGAAAAAACGGGCTAGTAGAACCAGCGTCAGGTCAGCTTTTCCCTCCTCTTTTCTTTCCTGAGATTTTTTTCTAGAGAAGTCTTCAAATATTCCAACCTCAACTTTAAAAAAAAAAAAAAAAAAAAAGACTGTTTTTAGTAGGATCTTTTTGTTTCTAACTTACTGGGAGACAGTGGGAGGATAGACACTTTTGAGCAGACATACATCACCCAGTCATCTCCAGAAGAACATCTGAATCTCTAAGGAATTGATCCAAATTGTTAATAATACTTAGGGTTTATGACAGATAGATGAAACACCTTGTATAATCACTATATTCAATCTATTTGACCCACGTGTGGGACTTGGGATATAAATTTTAAAAATCAAAGTAGAGGCTGAAGCTTGCAGCTTTGCTGTGTATCATACTGCGGCATGTAACTATGATTTCCTTGCTGTATCCCTTTAGGGCAGAGCTGGCTTTGTTCGTGATCAGATCTCTGGTGTCTAACACATAGTAGATACTTAATAAATATTTACATAACAAACCTTTACATGGCACTGATTATGTACCAAGCACGGTGCTAAATACCTAAAAAATATAACCTCATTTATTCCTCACTCACTGTAAGGAAAATGTCATTACTATCTCTCTTTTACAAAGAAAACAGAATCCAGAGAGACTGAGCAACTTGTCCAAGGTCACACAACGAGTAAAGGGAGGAGCCAGCATTTGAACCCAAGCAGACTTGCTCTTTTTGTTTGTTTAATTTTTTGTACAGGCAGGGTCTCACTATGCTGCCCAGGCTGATCTCAAACTCCTGGCCTCAAGCAGTCCTCCTGCCATAGCCTCCCAATGCTCTGGGATTATAGGCATGAGCCACTGTACTCAGCCAAAGAGGTCCTGCTCTAAACACTTGCTAAGAATACACTGACATTGAATTTTTCAGTCAGTAATGTTATGATGCTTATGAAATGGTGATATGATTCAGCATGAAAAATGGGAATGGAAATTATATGATGATTTCATTGATCTAAGATAGTTAACTAGACATCAGAATATATCTTCACTTCCTAAATTACCCATTGGGTATTGATTCCATATTGGTCGATCCATAAGGAGGCATACATTTATTAGTGTACTCCTGATCAAATATTACTAATTACTTTGTTACTTAAAAAGCATCAGTGCTTCTTCTCTTACTCTATGGAAATAAAAGATGCCTTTTGCAATTTCGTTTCTTACTTTTTCTACATTCTGTAATGTATTAAAAACATGAAATAACTTCTTTGTTCTTCAGGAACTGTTCATATGAAGCTCTCCAACATAAGGATGCTGGGGAGAAAACATTCCTATGTGTTATTTTGATAATGAAATATCATGTAGTTTTAAAGTTTAGATGTATAAACTTCATGTAAACATTGTGCACACACACACACACACACACGCACACACACATACACACAAACACATAGCCTTGGATCTAATTTATAAATTCTAGGATAGCCACGAACATATATTTTTAGATGTTGTGACTTATTTGGCTTTTCATGCACAACACAGTGAAACTCTTTATACTCTGTTATATTTTTCTACTTTCTACCCACTTAGGGGAGCCTACAGTTATATAAAAGTTCCCATAACATTTTTAATTAATTATTTGACTCCAAAGAATTCTGTGTAACATTCTAAATATAATCATTTGACTCTGAGTAGATCTGGTCCTCATTTAATATCTTTGTCACTTTCCCTTCAAATTCCTTCGACTGTCTTTACTTTGGGCTTTTGCTGTGCCTCTTTTTCTTCATTTCTAATCTACTATACATTCTATTTTATTTTTTATTTTAATTAATTTTTGAGACAGGATCTCTCTCTCTTGCACAGGCTGCGGTGCAGTAGTGTCATCTCAACTCACTGCAACCTCCATCAGCCAGGTTCAAGCAATTCTCCTGCCTCAGCCTCCCGAGTAGCTGGGATTACAGGCCTGTGCCACCATGGCCAGCTACTTTTGGTATTTTTGGTAGAGATAGGGTTTCACCATGTTGACCAGGCTGGTCTTGAACTCGTGACCTCAAGTGATTGACCCACCTCGGCCTCCCAAAGTGCTGGCATTACAGGCATGAGCCACCACGCCCAGTCTCAACTATTTTGCATTCTTAAAATGGTTTCATCAGCGCTCTCTTTTTTCCCCTCTTTTTTCTTAGGCAGGGCATGCACAGAGCAGAGCTATTTCCCACAAACCCTTCCTCCCATGGCACACGGAGCTGCCCCTGGGCAATAAGATGGGGTACCTGACTGATGCAGTGTTGCTCTCTGAAGATTTTAATCCACCTTTCTTAGTCTCACCCAACTTTATTGAAAATGAGAGGCTAGATACAGATTTTGCTGTTTCTTATTAGGATTTGCATTGCTTATTATAATAGAGGTGTCCTGTGTAATTGCTTTCACATTTTCTCTTCACACAAGATTATCCAATATTCTCTCTTATCCTGGCTCATCCTTTTCCTTTTCTGTAGCCATTTTTTATGAAAGGGGTGGCCATGGCAGACACTGTTGCAGTCTAATGTCGAAGATTATATATTTAATGTGCATGTGCCTGCATTTTTCTTTTTAAAGACAGAGTCTTGCTCTGTTACCAGGCTGGAGTGCAGTGACACGATCTCAGCTCACTGCACCCTCTGCCTCCCAGGTTCAAACAATTCTCCTGGGGTTAAAGGTGCGCACCATCATGCCTGGCTTTTTCTTTTTTTTTTTTTTTTTTTTGTATTTTTAGTAGAGACGGGATTTTGCTATGTTGGCCAGGCTGGTTTCAAACTCCTGACCTTAGATGATCCACTTACCTTGGCCTCCAAAAGCGCTAGAATTATAGGCGTGAGCCACTGTGCCCGGCCATGTGTAGTTTTTGAAAGAGCCGTAGATAGGAGTCGACATTTGAAAACATTCAAAATGAACATTTTTTAAAATACCAACAAAATACTCCCCCAGAAAAGAGAGCCATAGATATTGGTTGGTTTTCTTTCTTTCAATTTCCGTGATGACAAAGCTGTTGGATTTGACTTTTGGGTAGTAAGTCGGTTTATCTTCAGGGCCTTTAATAACACCAGCATGGAATCAAAATTAGGAAAATCACTGGACTTTGGCTATGTATGCACCAGGTGTGTGACTGTTGAACAGGACAATACTTGAAAAGATTCACTGAGGTTTTGGGAGTACCTTCCTTCCCTGCATTTTGGTCAGTTTCAAGTTGAAAGTGGGCAGAGCCTAGCTAATTGCAATGGATAAAGGGCAAGCCAAGACCCAGCAGGTGGAGAGCCACGCTGTGCACTGGCAGATATAGTGTGGTTACTCAGCGTGGCCGGTGTGGTGGAGGGGATAACTGTGACATAGTGTATGACCCGGGGCAGAGGCCAGGAAGCCCATCGCAGCTCAGCATGTCACAGTGACATGATGACAGGAAGCCTTGGAGCAAATGCTGTTTGGAGACTGCAGGGCACTAAGCAGGCTGTCAGCAAGCCATAGCCATGCAGGTGCTGGGCTGTGGGTCAGAGCTCCTGAGGATTATTAAGATCATGCCGTCATAGGAGGGCCGGTTACGAGGTAGGATACCAGGAGAGGAATACAGAAATGAGGGACGAGACAGACAATTCAGAGCACTGCTCATAGAAGCCAGGAACAAGACTGGACCAAACAAGTTCAAGTCCCAGCTAAAAGTCATGCCATCTGAAAAGATGTGGTGAAAAAGTCATGTGCCCACTGGCTGATTGTGCCTATTGCTTTGGCATAGTGAGAAGGCCCTCTCTTCCTATTGTTGTTTTGGTAAAGGAAAAAACTTCCCTGGCATCCATCAGAGCTAAATGCTGTCTCTACCTGCCTTCCCCCACCAGGTTCATGCCTGGTTTGCCTAGGGATTATCTGATGGTACTGGCCATGTCTCTTCTTGCCTCCACAGGCATGGAAAATCTGGGTAACCACAAGCAAACTTGACCAGACTGCTACCAGTGCCTGAAACTGAGTATTATAATACAACCGTGTGACACATTCAAAGATGTTGACTGCTGTGAAACACTGAGGTGCAGCAGGACTTCACAAAAAGAAACTTTTCAGTGCACCCTTCATTAGCCAGCTTTTTCTGAGTGTGCTTGCAACTGGGCTGTCATGAAGAGCAAATTACATGTTTACTTTTAATTTTGATCTCAAACCATAGGTAGATGCCTAATTTTTAAAATAGGCAGATAGTGTCAAGAAAATAGTAGAGAAAAGTAAGTTTAACCTAAAAATAAAAACAATGAACAGAAGTGTTTCCCATTCAGATGTTTAGTTTACTTTTTGTCTAAACCAGAGATGAGCAAATTTTTCTAAAAAGAGCCAAATAACAAATATTTTAGGCTTAGAAGACCATGCGGACTCTATAATAGGTATTTTACGTAGTCCTGTAGTGTGAAGCAGCAATAGATGATGCATAAAAGAATGGGCATGGCTTTGTGCCTATACAACTTTATTTACAGGCCACGCACGGTGGCTCATGCCTATAATCCCAGCACTTCGGGAGGCCAAGGCCGGTGGATCACTTGAGGTTGGGAGTTCGAGACCATCGTAGCCAACATGGTGAAACTCTGTCTTTACTAAAAAATACAAAAATTAGCTGGGCATAGTGGTGTGCGCCTGTAATCCTAGCTACTCGGGAGGCTAAGACATGAGAATTACTTGAACCCAGGAGGCAGAGGTTGCAGTGAGCCGAAATCGTACCGCTGTACTCCACCCTGAGCGACAGAGTGAGACTCTGCCTGAAAATAAAAAATGACAACAAAAAAACTTTATTTACAAAAACAAGCAGTGGGCCAGATTTGGACCATGGACCATAGTTTGTCAACCCCTAGTCTAAGGAAAACAGCATTTCTGCTTACATACATATATACACACATATATAGATATAATACTGTTTCTATTGAACAGAGAAAACGATTATTCATGGTAGCTATAAAAAGCAAAAGATACCTTTAGGTGACTTTTCTTCTCCTTTTTCATGGATAATGGCAATATTTATTATTTTGATTCAGTTAAATATTTATTGCTGAGTACCAGTTATGTTCTTTTTACTCAGTACTAAAGGAAGATTTTAAAACTACTGGCAGCCTCTGATCTCCAGGAGCTCATAGTAGAAGAGAGTTAAGTAATGATATTACAGAGCAGTAGAATAAGCATAATCCAGAGAGTGAGTATAGGAGACTTTCAGAGAAGGAAGAGACCCATGTGCACTGGGACAGTTTGGTCTTTAGGGGGAGGTGTGGGTCTAGATGAGTCCTGGGGCCAGCACATATTTCTAAAGAGGGGACACACAGGAGAGCATCTGGGGGAGAGGTGATGAGACCAAGAGGAGCATGAACAAAGATTATACAATCAGAGAAAATGAATAATACTTAAAAGAAAGCAGGTAACTAGGCTAGCCAGGGTAAGATGACCATGCTAGCTGTGTCTTCCCCTTCATGCATAAGATACGGAGAGTAATAGTAGCTTCCTCATAGGGCTGTCATGAGAATTTAGAAAGGGAATATTTGTAAAATTCCTAGAGTAGTTCCTGGCACATAATATGTATTATATAAGTATTTGTCAAATAAATGCTGGAGGTAGAGGTGGGGATAATATGGAGTCAGGTTGAGGATGAGAATAATTTTCCAAAAACACTTTGATCCTGTAGCTATATAGTGAGGTACCTGCAGTGTCCACTACCTCTAGGACAATAACCAAACTCCCAGCTAGGCTTTCATAATTGTCCCCTGATCCCAAATGAGTGGTCAGTAAGTGAGGAATGTAAAAAGTAACTCCTGGGGCCAGGCATTATGGTTCATGCCTATAATCCTAGCTCTTTGAGGGGCCAAGGCAGGATAATTTGAGGCCAAGACTTTGAGACAAGCCTGGGCAACAGTGGTGAGACCCCATCTCTACAAAGTGTTAAACAGTTTTTGGTCTGAGAGCTAGGAGCAAGAGCTTAGGGAAAGGAGGAATAAGAGAAAGTAGTTGACTACCAACAAACATCTGAATTCTTAAGCAATGAAGAGAAATAATGTAATACTCATATATCTCCTCTTTCCCCCAAATGATATCTCTTTGGTATGGAAGTAATAGTGATTAATTCTATGGAAAAGCTAAATTATTAAATTGAGTTTCTTGACAACAAAACATAATTTAGGTTTTCCAATCATTGCCTTTATTGTATAGTGTTAGTTTCCATTTCCTGCGAAAGATGCAGTTCTTGACATTGATTCATCTCACTATTAAAATTCCAATATTCTTTAAAGGAAGAAAAGAAAGTAGTCCCAGCCACTAAGAATGAGGCAGAAGGATTGCTTGAGCCAGGAATTCAAGGCTGCAGTAAGCTGTGATTGTGCCCCTGCACTCCAGCCTGGGAAACAGAGCAAGACCCTGTTCTCTTAAGAAAAAAGAAAGGTAACTCCAGTTCCAGCATGCAGTGCCACGGCAGGGGAGAGGAAGCCACGTAGGAGAATTGTTTTGTGGGAAGAAGCTGATAAATGCTTTTGCACATGTTGTGTTGGAGGTACTGGTGCCCAAGTGAGACAGCCTGCAGGCAGAGGCTGGCTGCAGTTGGGACTAGAGATGGACACTTGGGAACTGTGAGTACAGAAGAGTCCACAAATATGTTGAGGTGAGGGAAGTGGGCAGGAGAACAGGGCAGGCAAAAGAGCAGGGCATTGAGGCTTGAACGTTGCTCACACCTTCATTGATTTGGAAGAGACAAACTGCTGCTTTCAGCCCACATCTGGGGTAGGCAGAAAAGAGGACGCAGAGATTCTCTCTCTCCTCTCCTTGGGAATGTGAGTCAAGTGCGAGTTTCATAGCAGGAAGAGGGTGAAGTTGTTAAGTGCACAGTAGTCCATGAGAACAGATTTTCCCATCTTGAGCAGATCGTGCAGTGCCACAGACAATGCCGCCTTCTGAGCTCTGGTCAGTCTGATCACGGGATACCTGTGGGGATTTCTTTCCTGCCTCAGAGAAGTGGCTTCCGTGAGACTTGGCAGGGAGGCTGGTCCGAGGAATGCTTCTGGCTGTGGGTGCATTCCAGCCCAGGGTGATGTCCCAGACATTTTCCTTTAATGAAGCCCCAGCTTTTCTCTCCCTCTTGCCTCCCCCCCGCCCCCCCCGTAATGAAAGGGTTGTTACAAGGGAAATATAATGGGGCCCTGGCTGTGTTTCATTAACTTTTCATTTAAGCTGTTAGTATGGAATTCGTTAGCAGACTTGTGAATCAATTAGCTAGCCAGTGGGATTCCATTTTAACAAGGGGGGCACTGTGGCGCTTTCAGATGCTGGCTATGCGTGTGAATGCGGAGTTTAAGGAGCTTTGCTGTTTGTTCGACATATTAAAGTGAATCACAGTCCTTCTTCCTACCTTCTTTACTGATTCCAAGTTGACTCTGCTAGAACAAACTGTGCACCATCCAACCCTTATCTTCTCTACAAATCCAAGTTTGGATTACTGAATAAATCCGGTGGAAATTCATTTTTCGAGCTGATGAACTCAAAGATTTTCAGAGTTAAACCAAAACAATGCATTCAGAACAAGAGTGAAACATTTAACATTGACCCTTTGATCCAGAGTTTCCCCATATTCTGGGAAGCAGTAACTCCTGGGAAATTCTGCAGTCTTCTGAAAGTTCTTAATAAGCTTAATTGTCCTTCCTCATTCCCAAACCCCACCTCTAGTTGGGGAAGTTCTAACAGCTGCTGTCTGGGTCTTGCATACTTACCCTCTTACTGGTCGAGAGGAGACCCAGTTAACAATTTCAGCAAATTTAAAGTCCAGTCATCTCAAAGGAAGATAGTGACATAACAGAGAGGCCTAGCATTTACCCTACTGTCTTTAAAATAAAGGGAGAAGGCACAGAGTCAGTTCTAATAAATTGTGTGTGTGTGTGTGTGTATGTATGTGTATATATATATATAGTATATATATATTGTGTGTGTGTATATATATGTGTATATACACACACACAATATATATATACTATATATAGCATTTTATATATATATACTATATATATAGCATTATATATATATATATATATAATGCTATATATATATATAGCATTTTTAAACCAACAGGACAGAGTCAGTTCTAATAAATATATATATACACACACACATATACACATATATATAAATATATAAAATTTTAAAACCAACCTGAAGAAAGTTGTTGAGTTAGCATCAGAAAAACCACAGAAAAATGCATAGAGGGAGAGAGATAGGCTTGTGATTCAGATTAATATTTTGGGCAATGGAACATCATGTGTCCAATAAAAATGATTCAAATAGTATGGTAGAAGTATACTATTGGCATAGAAATATGTTTGCCTATCAGGTATGGCTGATACAGGCTCATACCTGTAATCCTAGCACTTTGGGTGGCCTAGGCCAGAATATCGCTTGAGTCTAGGAGTTTGAGACCAGCCTGGACAACATAGGAAAACCCTGTGTCTACAAAATAACAAAATTATTTTGTTATTTTGGGTAATAAAAAAAATTACCCAGGCATGGTGATACACACCTGTGATCAGGAAGCTGGAGTGGGAAGATAGCTTGAGCCCAGGAGATCAAGGCTGCATTGAGCCATGATTGAACCACTGCATTCTAGCCTGGGCAATAGAGCAAGACCCTGTCTCTAAATAAATAAATAAGTTTATGAATACTGGAACATTTAAAAAGCAGTAAATATACTATGAAGTACAATTCAATTTTATTTTTAGAATGTTTCAGGATATTATATACACACAGATTTATAGTCAGCAACAAAGAAAAAACTGGAGAGAGAAAATTATAAACACTGTTATTAATTAAAAGTGTTATACAAAACTTGAGAGCAACTTGGAAGTTACAAGAACATGAAAAGCCATGGCTTGCAACCTTCATAGGGTCCCAAAGCAAGATGAAAGCATCCCAGTGGGTGGTTAACCTTGACAATTTTTTACCAAGATCTATATATCAAACTTATTATCTATCCATCTAGCTAGCTAGCTAACCTATCTTCTATCCATCTGTCCAGCTATTATGTGTATTCATGAAACTTATTTTTAAAAAATGGGAGATAATGGCTCTAAATTTCAAAGAAATGTTTACACTTTGCCAGGAAGATTTTCTTTTCCCCAGTCATGGAGTGAAAGTTGTCTGCTAATTCATTCATGAATGTATTTACCTATTTTTCCACAAATATTTATTAAGAATCTACCCATCAGCCAGGTATGGCAGGAATTCTAGGATTAAACTATTAGAATATTTTTCATTGTTCAAGTTTTCTGTTTTCAGTAATATGTGTGTCCTTCCTGAGCACAAGAGATCAAGAGAGACTACTTACAATCCTGATTTATAATCAGTGCAGTTTCTCTGGAAGTACTGTTGAAGTTGTCTTATGACTGAGCATTTTTTTCTAGAAGGGTGATGGTACTACATTGATAAGACTGTCTAAACCTGTGCCATCAGCACTGTAGACACTAACCACGTGGCTAAAGTTAAATTTAAGTAAAATTCAGTTTCTCTATAACTCTAGGCACAATTCAATTGTTGAATACCCAAATGTGGCCAGTGGCTATCACTTTGAACAGTGGAGATATAGGACACTTATGTCAGCACAGAACATTCTCCTGGGCAATGCTGATCTAAACCTAATTGCTGAGAACACTTGTGTATAAAAAGGTACTTTGCACATTTTTTCTCTTCATTGCTTAAGAATTCAGATGTCTGTTGATAGTCAACTACTTTCTTTTATTCCTCCTTTCCCTAAGCTCTTGCTCCTAGCTCTAGAAGCAATAAGCTTTTCAGAATTTCAGTATTTGTCAGCACTGGCTCCAGAGAGCACGCCAAGTCAATCCATTTACACACTTATGTATATTTATATAAATGTGGTTAAATATTAATTTGAAATGGTTGTAAATGAGATTTTAGGTTTGCAACAGCAGGAGAAAAGTATGTATAATTTCACTCTAAACATGGTCATTAGTGTTAAGTGGTTAAACTGTAACTAATCTGGCATCTTTGTTAGCTAGTCAAGTTTCACTGGGTTTTCTGTGTAGCCTGCGATTCCAAAAATCTCAGTGATTTTTAACAAGACATATTGCTCACTCCCATAGATAGAAGGTGAAATGATCTCATTCCTAATTTTCATTTGAGTAGCAACCTAAGGACTAAATTTTAACCCAGGAATTTTCCGAAGTTTCTTACAATTACTTTGAACTGGACCTTCCTTAGAAAAATGTCTAGAGGCCAGGCACGGTGGCTCATGCCTGTAATCCCAGCACTTTGGGAGGCCTAGGCAGGTGGATCACCTGAGGTCAGGAGTTTGAGACGAGTCTGACCAACATGGAGAAACACCATCTCTAGTTAAAAAAAATACAAAATTAGCCAGGCATGGTGGCTCATGACTCTAATTCCAGCTACTCAGGGGGGTGAGGCAGGAGAACTGCTTGGTGCAGGTTGCAGTGAGCTGAGATTGTGTCATTGCACCCCAGCCCTGGTGACAAGAGCGAAACTCCATCTCAAAAGAGAAAGAGAGAGAGACAGAGAGAGAGAGAGAGATCTAGAAAAGGCAAATACATAATGACTGGCTATTATTCTACTTTCTTGGTGTTCAGAGGCAGGATTAATTTTTAAGTAGTAATTTTTTTTAATATGAGGTCAATCTGGAAAAGGTGCATTCTGTACAATTCTAACCATATGACATTTTGGAAAAGGCTTTTACTTACTATAGAGTCAGTAAGGATCAGTGGTTGCCAGGAGTTGAGGGGAGCAGGGGATGAACAGGGAGAGCAGAGAGGATTTTTAGGACAGTGAAATCACTCTGTGTGGTACTATGATGGGAGATCCCTGTCAGGATCCATTTGTCAATATCCATTCAATGTACAACACCAAGAATGAACCCAGGTGTAAACTGTGGACCGTGGGTGATAATCATGTGTCATGGGGTTCATCAGCTGTAACCAGCGTGCCCCTCTGGTGAGAGATGTGCATGTGTAGGGCCTGGGAATACCTGGGAAATCTCTGTACCTTTAGCTCATATTGCTGTGAACCTAAAACTCTTCTTAAATATAAAGTCTATTTTAAAAATAATGACAATATTCAATGCAACAAGAAGAGCTAATGATCCTAAACATATACGTACCAAATACAGGAGCACCCAGATATGTAGGGCAAGTTCTTAATAACTTACAAAGAGACTTAGACTCCCACACAATAATAGTGGGAGACTTTAACATTACACTGTCAATATTAGACAGATCAACGAGATAGAAAATTAACAAGGATATCCGGGACTTGAACTCAGACCTGGAACAAGTAAACTTAGCAAATACTTACAGAACTCTCCTCCCCAAAACCACAAAACA